>JAGDQP010017301.1:0-22602 GCA_022664845.1 Lepisma saccharinum | reverse complement strand
ATAATAATAATAATAATAATAATAATAATAATAATAATAATAATAATAATCATAATAATAAATGATTTTTTTAAAACGGCAAAACTCTTCTTGTTATTTGTAATTTCTACATAAAATCAAGAAAAGAAAATGTATTCGGTGCCGTGAAGGTGAATTTACGCCGGAGGTAACATTGCTATTAAAACATTTGTTGCTAGCAATGTTCGTAACAAATTTTAAAGATTATCCTTAGAAATGTTAATAACATTTTGCTAGTAACTCTTTTCAATGACATTTGCTCTTAACATGTTTCAGTTTCTCTATCAACATTTTCATAACATTTGAGTTTACATTGTTATTGGCAAATATTTTCGGGTCACTTGGGAAACGGTCTAGATCTAATGTTGATAAAATGAAATTGCTTCTAAACTCATTGTCTCAAGAAGAGCGATTCCTCATCCTCGAAAAAGAGGAAAATCTCTAACGTCAATTCCGATATTTCTTACGATTGTTACATTCTTCTTTGTCCATCGGTTTAACACTTTTAAGGAAGTAACTATAGATGTAGACTCTCTGTCGTTACATATATATAAAGCACAACGGTAACGGGTAATACCAGGCAAAAACGGCCTGCCAGATTCTGATTATTTACACTCAGACTCGAACAGCTATTTATTATTCCACGTTGATGATACAGTTACTGTAAGTCTAAACAATTGACCATCAAAGTACCAACTAGATTCCAATGGAATATTTGTTTTTGTTGCTTTCTTATGGATAATCAAAGCACAACGTTGAGGAACCATCACTATGGAAATTCACATGTTAAATTATTTTCCATAATACCCGAATGAATATCCTCCACAGGGCAAGTTTTGCAGAAAAATTAAGCATAACAAGAACATAATTTTAAAAGTTGATTAGCAATGAGTGCATCTATCCAACCATATCACATGTATTGTTAAGAAAATGTACGCAGTAGACCAAGCCCCTCTTCCGATATTTTTTTAAATATCGACAGTTGTCACTCTTCTTAGTATTATTATTTTTCCTTATTGACAAATTTGTTTACTTTTATTTATTTTAGTTTATTTATACAATTTTCCTACTTTTTAATCTTTTAACCTTCACCTTTAATTATTTTCACATTTGTATTTATTTTTGTTTATTTATAAAATTTTCACTTTCTATTATTTTAATCTTCAGCATCGTGAGTTCAGTCATAAGCAGATGCACAACTAAAGGGACAGTTCCTTTGAGCTGTCAAGTATGATGTTAGAAATCTAAGTTCTAAAAATTTAAGTGTTTATTATTCAAGACTGATCACTGCCAAGTGGGTTAACATAGCTAACATTGGCCTGATGAAGCCCGTAAAAAAAATCAAAACAAAACCACATAATGTTCCTTTCTTCTCATGCTGTGACTGCGTTAATCATTACAACACAGAAACGGTTCAGACCATGAAGTGGAGTCATGGCTGCAGCAATATCAACCTTCTGCACTGAATGCACGCCTCCACTCCATGGACTGAAGGAATTTTCTACTACATGTTAACTGTAAATGCTTTCAGCTACGGAGTTGTTATTTTTGCTAACATGTTATTAGCATTTTGTTATTAACAATTCTGAATTTTTTTCATAATGTGCTACCAACATTTAAAAAACAACAACATATTATTAGCAATTCGTTGTCAACATTTCCGTAAATAACGCAGCAAAATGTTGATCACATAATTCTTAACATTTTACTATTAACACATTTTTGCTGTTTTTGGTGCAAATCCACGTTTTGACGCATGGAAAGCTTATTATAGGGTTTAACTACCCTAATTTTACAATTGTAAGTTTGTGTGTACTAGCTTAGGAATGTTCATAAAGCATACTGTAGTGTAGATTCAATTTTCTTTCTACCGTTATATTAATACTGGAATGAAGTTTTTCAAATGTTGTGCTGAAACCAAAACAAGCAACGTTCAGTATCTTCGTTAACAGATAACCATCCATTGTTACTGCTTCTAATATCCCCTCGTAGATCTTTTCTTGTGGGAGATAAAAGTAGATGAATTCTGTCTCTGTCTGTGTGTGCAACAGAGAGAGAGAGACCAAGCCTGGAAATTGAATGGAGAAAAGACCGAAGTGACCAGACCTATCGAAAGATCCATAAATCAAAAGCCCGTTACTGCGAATTGGGTTATAAACGTCGTGAGATTTTTATTGTCTCTGGGCAGTGGCGATATCTGGGATGTCCTTCTGTTTCATTCTTTCTTCTCTTCCCTTATTCCGTATAAATTCTGATGATACCTCCACAATCTTGAAGAGTTAGGTTGCTTGCATGTATGTATAAAACTTATCGATTGTAAGCTGCTGCAAATAATATTTAAAAAAACAATAAAACAGCGACTCAATCTTACGTTAGACGGTATGTTACACGACTAATCTATCTTGAAACAAGTTAACATTTAGATGATTATCTATCCAATTAAAAGTTTGCTTGGTTGATGATTTATAACTGAAAACATTTTCTATCATGATACGACGTAGATAGATATTTAGCTTATGAATCATTGCTCTTAAATATGATAAAGTGTCCTATGATTGTAAATTGTGGCCGTCTGATCTCATAACAAATTCAGAAACGTGAATATCAGTTATTTTTCCCAAATGTAAAAGATAATCATGAAAGTTAACTTGAGTCTAATATTTAAAATAATATTTTCAAGAACATTTGTTTTTAAATATTTCAATTCCCAAGGTTCTGGGCAGTGATGTAAATATGATTGAAAGTTTATTAAATGAATGTTGCGGAGAGTAATGTCTGTTTGCAAGGACGTAGACGTAGGCTATGCCATGTTTTTAGGCTAAACTGGTCCATTCCAAATTGATGTTTAAGCTTGATTCTAATGTAGACTGTCCATGTTTCGTCTTGAAATCGGTCCTTAGTGTCCAATAGTGTTTATTTATTTTCTATTTCGTAGTTCTCTGATGTTTACTGATTATTACTTTAGATTACATAAAATTGATATTAGTTGCCGATCTCTTCATAATTTACTGTAGAGAATAAGTATGAAATCAATATTAAGGTTCCCTATTTTGTTCTAGAGAAATGGGCATGATTGCAATATTTCCAAGCATACTCCAAACCACGAATAAATGTAAACAATTCGTAGGTATTTTCGTGCACAATTTGATAGACTTGGAATACAGTTTTTTATAGTACTTATTGATTTGGTCACTTCTCCTTTCAAAGTTTGAAAATTAAGGAGTTTGTTATTAAAAATCATTAGTTCCTTCCTTTCTTACCTATAATAGTATAATTGAATCTATAGTCGGAAGAAGGAAATAAATCCAAAATTCTGTTTTGTGGGAAATTAACAAAAACTTTATAACATTTTTCTTACTTATTGAAAGAATAATTTTTGTATTAAAAAGAAAGTTGGTGGATTTATTTCCTTCTTCCAACTGATGGAAAAATGTCTGCACTATTGTAAGAGGTGAGACGTTAAGTATGGTAAAATTGTTCAGAGAAATGAAGAAGGCAATAAAAACCTTCAAATGGATCTTATTTACAAGCAATTTATTCAGAATGGACTCTAAAGTAATGATCCGGATTTGTTTCTTTCTCCCAACGGACAGAAATTTCGCTTTATGAATGGTAAACTGCTATTCTTCTCTAACAGTGATAACAGTAGTTATGATATGAAAATATCTTTTAACAATAGAAGTTAAAAATAGCAGTTTAGATAAAACGTATCTATTCCCAACTGTAAAATAACAGAGTAAAATCACCTGTTTACACTAACTTATTTGCCTGTAACCGTTGTGTGTAATAGAGTGATGGACGAAGATTTCAACTTGGTAGATTACTCCATATTATAACGGTTGGTAAGCTAATAATTGGAGTTTGAACTAACTAGTGGAGAGGGAACAGTGCAACATCAAAATAAAATTATATCAGGGGCGCATAAAGCGGTGAGTACGGGTGGGGGGAGTGCATAATTTAGTTTTATGCTGAATTAGTGTAATTTTTTAGTCGTGAAAATATACATTTCATGCCCAGACACACCATGGATCCCAATCGAAAGCTCCTGGATCCTTTTCAAAACGAACTTATAGATACGTGCCTTATTTTAACGTAAAAGGGTAGTTGGTAGACCGATATAGGTAACTCAAATCGCAGTTTGCCCCTATGCACAACCGGATGGCAATATTTGGGGTGCGCAATTTCGATATAAATGTGTTAAGTTTGGCGGGCGGCAGGGGTTGAAGATAAATGACTGTGCCAGCTCGGGCGCAGTATTTCGTAGATCCAGTGGGTGTTCATTTTTATCAATTTGCCAAGATTTTGTTCTTGGATGTTTTCAACCATCCAAAATAAATAAACAGAAATATAAATCTGGCCCAGTACATTGATTCTACCAGAATTTTCAATTTGGGGTATAAAGCAAAAATTAGGAAGCTGTTAGTACAATTTTAAGGTTTCTATTGATTTTTACCGTTTAAAAATGATGCTGGGGAGATGCTAAAAATAGCAGTTAACTCAGTGATTGCTATTTTTCATCGGTCGTGGCAGTGATAGTAATTTAGCCAAAGTAGTAGTGAAAAAATAGCTGCTACGCTATTTTTGACCATCTCTATTTCGGACCTACTTTTCAAGGTTTTACGGAGTTGTATGGTGTTTTGCTCCGTTTATGCATTGTGTGGATGCGTGATCCTTTTTAGATATGAAACCCGGCCTAAACTAGGTTTTCCAATTTTTTTTGTTTATTATGTTCTTCCAAATGCCGATTCAATTTTTTCGATGTTTAAAGTCATAACTTTTATAAAATGTAGGCCTACATGGTGGTGTATATGCGTATTAGGGTGGAGCGAAGTTTTTTCAGATATTGGGACTCAAGTTGTCATAAAAGTTGTGCATTGGTACCAAATAAAGCCATGCCAAATATGAGCGTCCTAAAATATTATTTACCCGGACCCCTGGACCCCTAAAGGGCCCAATTGTTCTTTGCAAAACAAGGAATAAAAATATTATACCAGTCTCCACAATTTGAGATTTGAGTAGTTATGAAATATTGTGCATTGGTACGAAATTTAGCCATGTCAAATGTGGCTCTCTTGACCGTTTACAAACTAAAATTTTCGCCGGCTCCGGAGCCCGGCTAGATATCTTTTGATCTGACTCCCAACTTTTGCACGCTACTCAAACTCAAATTACTAATAAGTAAATAAATAAATCGGCCCTTTTCAAAATTATCATTTTCTCGGGCCCCCGGGTTGAGGGTAAATATTTTTTGATCCGGTTGTGTTTGGGGTGACCAAACATAACATAACATTCTATAACTTTTGCATGGTACTCAAACACAACTTTTTTACATATATTTTTTTTTGGTGGGGGGGCGGTCGTTTTTTTTAAATTTGAGTTTGAGTAGCGTGCAAAAGTTGTAGAATGTTATGTAATGTTTGTTCGCCGAAACACAGGTTATTGGTTCTCGAGCCCCAATGCACAACTTCTCGTAACTACTCGAACACCAAAATGTGGAAACTATTATAATATTTTCATTCCTTGTTTTGCAAAAATTAATTGGGCCGTTTAGGGGTCCAGGAACCCGGTTAAATATTGCTTTTGGACAGCCATAACTGGTAGGGCTTATTTGGTACCAAGCACAACTTTTGATGACAACTCGAACCCCAATATCTAAAAAACAAAAACAAAAAAAATCACCTTAATTCGTATGTTTTGCAAGCACTAAATATCACTTGGAAGTCTAGTTTTATAAATTTAAAATCAAATATATAATCTGTAACCGTATGTTTACGAGTAATTATATTTTTGACGTTTTATTACAAATTTCTCGTGCCCATTAATTGAGTAATTCAACTCATCCACTCATCACCGGGTTCGATTTCTTGTGGAAATACAAGCAGTTCAAAATCTTCTTAGAGTTGTAGTAAGTTCCTTTCTTAGCGCATTCATGTTACCTTAATCCGATGCAAGGAAACTCGACCTTTTGGGTTCCTCTGGCCATTGTCACGACACTGTCTCAAGTAGAACAATCATCTTTATCATCATCACCTATCTGATTTTGAGATTTTGCCACATGGTTTCTGTTAATGTTTGTTAAGTTGAGGAAGAAGGAAATATGTAGTTTCTACAAGGTATAAGTTAGCTGAACCGAGAAAACTTTTAGTTAATGAGCAGTTACCAGATATTTCTCCCGAGATTAGTTAATTATATACGTCGTAATTAGGGAAACAGCTATAATTATGCTACCAAGTTAGATGAAAAATTCGTGAACTGGATAGGTGCCTCCAGAAACCATAGTAGTCAGTGTTGTGTAATATTACAAATGAGAAAAGGTGTATACCGTCCCCGACATTTGATAATGATGAAAGTTTTTATGTTCAAAGACTGAAGTTAAGCAGTAGTAAAATATTTTCACAGGTATTTGCATATTTGTATTTCTGGTATTGCTTACGAATTTCAGATACTAGATATAACTTATGTTGTTTTTGTACTCTTTGAACAATATTGACATTTTTATAACTTAAAAAAAACTTGTTTAAAATATAAACATGAAAATAAGATGAAAGTATCGTAATTAATTTCTTTCAAGTAGGAAATCAGTTACAATTAGTGCAAACACTTTTAAGAAAACAAATAAACAAAAGAAAAAAAGTATGCTGTAATGTATTATGTAAACGGTGTGAAAATTCTCCATTAAACTTTTAAGTTGAGACATTTGAACAGTCTTATAATAACAAAGGTTGCAGAATTTGGAACTTGATCATCTAAATTCAGAACAACATCAATCGCTGTCTGCATAAGTAATTAGATACTGTAACAACTATTGGGGAAAATATCTCGTATTGTTTGTCCCTTTCCTGGGTCCGATATCTTTTATTTTTTAAAAAATAATCTTCTATACTTTGTTCACTCCAAGTGGGTCTACCCCAGGCAAGACAATTTAGGGTGAAAATTCATATTTTAATTTTATGTCACTGTTGTTTCTACACTCGCTGATGCAATTAAGTAGAACAAATTCTCCTGGTTTAAATATGATCCTTTTCCATTCTTTATGTCAAAAGATGATGATATAATTGAATTATCCTTTCTCGTTACTTAATTATAATATTTCTAAATTTGCCTAATTAGATTTTACTGTATTATATTGAATTATCAATTTCGTTAGCTAATTTTTGCTAGCATAAATTGTCATATGATTTGTTGTTTTCCCTGCTCACAAAAGGATTACTTAATTTTCGTTTATAAACTTCATTTATCGATATATTATTATTCATATTTGTATGTCTGTGGAGATAGAGTGGAAAGCTATGTGTGTGTTGTCAAAATGTTACTCTAGAATAAAATCTACTTTGTTGTAACAAGACATTTGTGTGTTACAAGTTAATGTTCATTATAGCGACCATATAGCTTATACTTAAATAAGTTTAATTTGCTAACAGGTATGACTATAGGATAAATAAATGAATGAGTTTCGATATGTTTGGAAATATTATCAAACTACTGACTGTATTCTAGACATGATTATGTTCAAAGTCGATTTAATAGTAATGAATATGAAGGAGAAATCACAAATCAGAAACTTGTATGGTCTACAAGGACATAGTTTTCTTATTTGATATAACCCAAGCTGTAAAAATTGATTCTTGTTACAACTACTGTATGCGATCTCTCAGGTTCTATTGTACCTCAGAATAATTCCTACTTTGGCTGCATTTTTATCCGTTTGGATAAAATTAATTAATTATCCGTTTGGATAGTATCAATTGTGTTGGTTCTACATTCTGTTGATTCTTATCTTTTGGTGCATTTCTGTTCTTTCTAGAACGAACGAAACAGCGAATTTTGTTTGTATGATTTATTTTGTGTTCATTTGGTATTACATACATTTGGAACATATTTTCCCCAGAAGTTACAATTTAAATCGAATGCATTTTTATATGTTTAACATATAATGAAATTTCTTAACTACTACTATCGTTAATATTAATAATAATACTAACAATATTTTCTTTCTCTCTTTACAGGTAAGAATCGTAGAAGTAGAAGTATGATGAAGTAAGTACTTGAATGTTATTAATAACATAGCTAGATGATCAACGATTAGAACGTTTCATAAGAAATTACGTTCTTTGGGACAGAACAAGTGTCTTAGCCGAAGGAGGCCACTTAAGCTATATCAGAGAGATGGGAAATAACAGGATAGTCTTTATAGTATTAAAAGAAATAGAACATTGGTAGATAAGAATAGCTGAGAATAATTTTATACATTTTTTAAAACTTGAACTGAAATTTATACCACCAGCGTTTCCGTTAATTCCTTTCGTTCTCTTGTTTTTGAATATGGTACATTCACATATCAAGCACCCGTTATACAACATTAGGTACAAATATGGCTTATGTGAATCAATTGGTAAAGCGTACCGCTGAGTTAACAACCTGTAAGTTTGCTTTTAGTTTTGATTCTAATGTTTTTGAAAATCAGAAGTCGATGACAAGATGTACGATTGCCTAATTCAGAATATTTTACATTGTTGCTGTAGTTCAATGAGTCTGTTTCTAACATGAAACTGCTGTGGTTAAGAGGTGAACTGTTCTGTACACCCATTGATCATAGAAAATTAATATTTCTGTATCAAGTATAAGATAAAACCTATTTTTATGGCACCAGCAACTTTAACACTGATCATACCGAGGTGGGGTCCTGGAGGGCCCCCAGAACATTTTTTTTGTGATGACTGGTAACTATTGTGCGTACATATTCTAAGATTCTTCTATATTTTCCATATTTAGTCCTAGAGATAGAAATGCAGAAAAAAGTAGACTCAGGTATACAAAACTGACCAGATGTTCTCTAGGAACAATGTTTGGTATGTTTTGTTCTTTTTCATGCCCAATTTATATGTTCTATTTTTTTACCCATATCCCATATTATGTCCTACTTTATGTTCCATATTGTCCTTTTTTATGTACTATTACGTGCCCTACTTTGCCTCACTGAATGTCCTAATTCACGTCGTATTATATGTCTAATTTATGTCCTATACCGTGGCCTATTTATGTCCTATTTCAAGGATTATTAATGTTTTAATTTTAGTGTCTTGTATCATGTTTTAATTTTTTAAAGCTGAGAATTTTGCTCTTAGTAAATTTTAATGTGTAAATTGTTTACAATGCACATAAATATGTTTTCTTACGGAATAGTTTCACTTTGTGATGCGAAAAATACATGAGATTATACCTGCCTCCAAGTACTGTTTGAGTAATAAAAAAAATTCTAACACATGATAAATTACTATTTTTTATCACCTTGAGTGTTCGTGAAAAAGTATGACAGTCATAAGGTACAAAAAAAACAGTGGGGTACTGTATGGACGCCGCTTTGTAAAGAACGTCGATCGACCGAACAAAGATGTAGTGAAGCATGCAGTTATTTTTTCCATTTCCATTCCTTTCAAATACGTCAACATTTTCAAGTCTGTTTTAAGCTTGTAATAAACAGTCGTATTTTAGAGTTTAGATGGTATTAATAAGCAGTTCTACTTTCCTAGAGACTTAGTAAAAGTATTGGTCGGAGCGAGGTTAGAACTAGGGTTGTCTCAATGGTAACCTCTTGCCTTAACCGACTAAGCCCTTTTTTCTTGTATTAACTTCTTTATTCCATTTTATACAAATGACAATGTCATAAAATTCACTAGTCATCCATTGTCTATAGATGTACAGTTGTTGGTATCCAAACGTTTTGCTTTTTATGTTAAAAAATATTTTATCCTACTTATTATTACACATCATTATTGTTCTGCATTTATGAAACATTGAATTCTTTTATTTCTCTAAATAAGTTTATTTTTTGACAAAAGATCAATGGGTAATTCTAATTGTGGATTAGCAGAGATACTGGATTACTATAATAAAAAATTGTGTATCGTGAAATGTAACTCATTTGGATCAATACACAGTAAAACATGGCTGTGTTAAGTCAACATTCTTTGGTGCTCCTGGGCGATTACTATTATTTTGTGTTAAATAAACACTGTTTGTTGTGTAATTTCAATGATTCGCCACTGTGATTGTGCTATTATAACACCCTCTATTGTGTCGAATCAGTATTGAAAACACATACATAGTTCTGAATCAGCGAAATCAACGCCTTTTTTGTGTGTTGACACCATAAAGTGGTGGTCTCTCTGGGACACCAAAAAAGTGTTGATAAACACAGTTTTTTTTTGCTGTGTATACTGATAGAGCGTAAAACAAAGTAATAGTTCTATCTCATGTCTAGAATTAGTTCGCGAGCTTTATTTCTCTTTGCTTTTAATAGCAAGCAAATTCTTGCAACATTTTACTACAGCTAAGCGCTGGTTGTAAATATGTAAACAAAGTTGTATTTCATCGTTATAAAAAAAAACAAGGTGTTTCACTTAGCGTTATGTAAACTTATCTCATCAGATTCTGGAAAATTATGCGTTGAGTCAAGAATAACAAACAACGCGAGGTTAATTATATTTCCATACTACATCATTCCACACGCATGTTTTGATATTGCTCATATCTTAACAAATTACCTTCTCTTGATGTTTACATTCTACGGCCATATAAACATAAATCTTTTTTTGTTTAATATATTTAATCTTACTTTCTAACTGTTCATTTCATTTATACAGACCAGAAGGAAGTTTTTAGAAGAATATAGAACAAAATGAATTAAAGTTAATTCTTTATGATCATAAACTCTTAGTAATAATTCACTCGTGTATTATATTTTAACAGTATTGCACTACAAGCATCTTGTAACATGTTACTTGTAATATGCGTATATAAATTTTTATGTTGTGTTCGTAGATTATTTCGATGATATAAAAATTTAATATATCTTCATAATCTGAAATATTACATGTTATATTTGTCTTTAATGCAGAAATTTATATTTAATTTATACGTACGAATCCTTTTGTTCAGTCATAAGTTGCTATTCAGAATTCCCTGCTAAAAATAATTTGAAGCCAAAAAATAAAAGGAATTAAAAGTAAATTTAAACATTTAGCACTCAGAATTAACTTGTAGAAATCTATGTTCCAAATAGTAGAAATTATTTATTTGTAAGGACAGTTAGGCACACCAAAAGCTTTGTTTTTGTGTTTATGCATTATAACCAGAAATATGTGGCTTGTGTTATGAAGCAATACTCTGAAAAGTTATCAACACTTGTTTCTTTATCAAATCTAACTTACACTTTCAATACAAATTTAGAAACTTACCTTCTCCTTGCGAGCAACAAATTAGACATAAATAGAAAACATGCTTCAGAGCAGAAAACAGCCTGATACTTACAAAAGCTGAAACTTTACAACTAATATGCCTGACCTTAGTTATTCCAATTCCCTTCACGGCATTAATCAAATCAAAGGGTAAAAACCACTATCAACTCACCTAGATGAGTAGTTGAAAATGTTCAAGATAGAGACCTGAATGCGATGTGAGGTGGGATGACAATAGTCAAGAATGTTCATTAAATACGTAGAGCCAAAGTGGCACTAGTTTCTAGACCATCACTGGCGGCGGAACACAACAGAAAGAGTTATTGAATGTTCTAATTAAGACGTCGTCACGAATGTCCGAAGTAATCGAAACTATACGTTGAACATGGGATGTCAGAATAAGACTCGGTGAAGATGAATTTGTGTATTGTTAATTTAGTGTAGTTGTTGGATCCGGGTTGAGGAAGGAAAGAGGTTGTAGAAGTTGTGCAATGAAGAGGTTCTCAAGCGGTGGTCACGATCATATCTTAATCTCGATTACATGTCATGCATATCCGATGTAATTGGAATCATTCATAAATGATCTAATATTGTTTATCAGCTTCGTCTCATATTACGTGAGATGATGGTTCGTCTTCCGCTCACAACTCTGGTGCAGGTGTTAATTAATATTCTCATGAAATTTGTCTCTGCGAGCATGCTGATAAATCAATACTAATATTTAATTGCTTGATTTCCTGTGTAAACGACAATAATGTCTGATTCTCAGGTCTTTCGACTTGCAGATGGAAAGATTCAAGTTTCTATCAATAACATGCGTGCGTTTGTCTTAATATCACCAATATTCGATTGAGTTACTTCGTGTTATATGACTGCAATTTCAAAGCTTCTGGAAATGGAGTGATTGAATATTACACATACCTAATATCAGATGCTTAATGCCTTGTGTCGAGTTCGGGTTCCAGAACTACCTCATCACTCATTTATTGATCGAATTCCTAAATACTAATACAAATGATAAAATTATGCTAATAATAAAAATAAAGGGATGGTTACAGTACTACTGAACATTCATAGCTGTAGCAAATATTAGTATTTAAAAAATAAATTGCTTTTATTTATTATACCAAATTATTTAAATATATTCAACTGTAGAGAGGATTATTTGTGAAATAATAAGAAATGAGCTATTCCATATAATTAAAAAATAAAATCGATTCTAAATACGTGCTCGTATTTTGAATTATAATTTTAATTGCTTGATGATTTTTCTCTCAAAGTACCTGTGTTAGATAAAATATGTACATGCTACACATTTCAGGAACGAACTCAGATGTGATTTATTACATAAAGTGTGAGCGCATGTTTAATTGTTAAATTAGAAAATTGAAAATCTCATTACTCTTCAGTATTTTATTTATGTTTTCTGTGCAATCTCAAGAATGATTTGTCAAAATTTCATTTTCTTGAACTATATCTATGATAATTTCCAGAATCACACTATATTATTTTTAGGACCTAAGTTTTGTGTTTTTATAAAACTGAATTTTAATTTTAAAAAATGTAGAGAAATGAAAATACGGTAGTTCATTTCGTATTTTATTTTTATTGGGGCTTAATAAATAAAATAGATATTATGAAATAAACCAACAAAATAGTTTACTACGTGAATGCAGAAAAATAGCAGAATAGGTGTTTCTAGAATTCTTCAGCTATGTTTCAAGGAAAACTGCCTGTGTTGTTGCTTTTTAACGCAAGGTAAAACCTCACTTGGTCATACTTGGTAAACTTTCATAATTTATATTTGCCATTAACATAAAGCACTGTAATGAGATTATTGAGAACTTAAGACTATTGCTGTTGGATCATATAAAGGGGTCTACTGAACATGTCACTAGTGTACTTAATGCTAACATTAGAACAGAAGAAACTTTATCTATATTACAACCGTAACCAAAATGAATATAATAAATGGCACAACATATTTGTAATTGAGTAAATAATTTTGAACAACTAAAAGTTATATGTTATGTTTATAGATTTCGAAATAATATAGCAAATTATCGTTTACAGCGAAATAGTACTTATATTGTGAGGGTAGAGAACATGCACTGAAAAATCCATTAGAACAAATTTAGAAATATAATATCTAGCTTTAAGCCCCTCACTAACCTATTATCTCTAAATTTCTTTAAACGATTTATAAATATTCAAGCTATTCCTCCAAAGAATCCATATGACGTAATTACGGGTACTACTCTGGCTTTCGGGTTTTTCATGTTCCCTTAACGATGTGTTTACCTCTAATATTCTTAAGCTGAAAGAACAATACTTTAATACTTTCCTTTGTTTTATTTTGAAGTATTTTGCCCAGTGTATATAGAAAGAAAGTTTTAGAAATAAAGAAAATATTTAAAAGGCGATGAAACTTCCTTAAAACGAAATAAACGAGCTACAGAAGTCAAGAAACATAAGAAGAATTTGTTCGATAATGATTTATCTCTGTACTCTTCATTGTATAATTTCAATAAGAAAGATTTGTGCTTTTTTGCCACAGTTTCGGAAGCTTTCAATCCTTCTTCAGGACTCTTTGTTTTCCACATTAGTACGAAACAAATACAACAATCTTTCTAAAAATCTAACAAGGTTTTCTTCACAATTCTTATTCGTTCAGATTCTAAAGTTAAAGAACGTTTCACCGTTAGGCGGTTCAATAAGAGAACAAGATGCTTTTAGTTAGGAAGCAAAACGTTCGAAGACTGTTAGTGCAGAGAGTACAGTTTCTTCACCACTAATCCACTTGAGTTGGTCAAAGTACTTACCGCACTGTGAATATGACCTACAGTAAATATTAAAGTTGATTGTGTTATATTGGTACTAATGGTCATAACACACTAAGGTGGAATTAGCATTATGTTCATTAATTTTAATTATGACGAAACGTAAGGGGCTTTGATGCAGATAAGCTTTAACAAAGTGCTTTGTAATATACTTCATAGCACCCGGCTTCGGTGCGCGTAGTTCTTGTGTGTATGTAGGTGTGTGTGTGTGAATGAGGATGCGTGAGATGGAAGAAGGGGTAAAGCGTTTTACTGTACGACTCCTTCAACTGTGCATCGTATAGCAAGATTATCTCATCTTTTGCTAGCGAAGTAACCGCATGCACGCTTATGGAAATAACGACTCCAGAATGTGGCTTTACCCACAAAATATATCAGCTCCCTACAACAAGAGTGTTGTACAAAAATCAAGATGAGCAGAATGCGCATATAAGTTGCTATATTACCCCTTTGAACTACGTAATTTCATTGTCTTTTCTTGGTAAATACGAGCAGAAAATTGGAAGACTGAAGAAAGGATGTGTACTAAGTTCGTTCTTCCTTTAATACCGAGAAAAGTTCTGAAAATTTATTTTGTCCTTTATTTTCTACGCATGTTTGTAAACTAAAGATTCTTCAGAATTATCATATGCTTTTTACATTATGCATCTAACAGTAGTGCGACACTGTTTTGATTAGTTATTATTATAATTAGATGACAGAGCTCTACACTTCAACGAATTAAAAAATCAAGATGTAACATAAGAGTTTCAACATTCGAACATTTACTGTTGGAGTATCCAAACCGTTTTTTTTTTCTTTATTATAGTTAAATGTAAAGTCTTGTCAGGTGATTATAGTAAATAATTTAATGGGTATAAGGCCTGGTTACAATTACACTCATCTGAGTTTTAATGTGCGATTCTGGCAGTCGTAAAACCACAATAAAAATTTATTCATAGTGAATCTGGGTTATGGAGTGTTGAAAAGAGATTCCCAAGTCTGAGAAAAGCATGCATCAATCTTTGATATGCTTCTCTTATAGATGGTCTGTGTAATGGGAGAAAAATTAACGAATATATTTTCTGGTGAGAACCAAACAACTTAGGAAACGCAATACAAGACTTCATCACTATTTCAACAGGGTAATGATTCCGGCACTGAATCATTACTAATAATTAATTACAAGGGGAAATATTTTCTTGATCTTGACAATCAAGTAAAATAAATATGATATTGCCAGAACGAAAATATTTGTTTAAATAAAAGTTTTTTGTGCTATTAGAAACTAATTTCTAAACTCAAATAAAATTTATTTTATTAAAGCTGTTCTGTTTATCGTTGAAATTATTCAGTTCTCTTTAATGAACATGAATAATTTTTAAAGTTTACCCCAGTACTGACATTATTAGAAGTGATACGGTTCTTAGCAGAGACAACAAACCATTTACCTAATTTCTGACCGCTTGTATATTGATACAGCATTTAATTCGTATATCGAAAAAGAACACTGCGCAGATGCAAGTGGATTCAATGTATGGAGAAGTTACTGCTATACATAAGGAGTAGCTGTTGTTACATAATGTGACTACAATCGTACAGCGGAGATCAAACAGATATTACCACTGATTTGATGATGAATTCCCAAAGGTTGGTTTATGACTTGAAGATACCTCTCTATAGGCAAGTGGAAATAAGAACATTTTAAGTCTTTTGATATCCCCTTCCCTCCGTTGAAAAAAATATATACCCAACTGCTCCCCTTGGACTTATGTAAACCTTGTCAATTTTTTTATGGTTATTTATATAATATACACATCTTATACGTAATTGTCAGCAAAAGGAAGGAAACCTTGAACCCCACCCCATTGAATACTTACGTAATACTTCAACCACTCTATTGATTTTTTGTTATTGCCTTCTACCGGATGGAGCTGATCTTAGGGTTCCCAACTATGGGTTCACACATTCCGGGACAATTTGCCGATAGGTGCATACTCAATTATCTAGGAGTGACTTAAGAAGCGAGGAACATGCCTGTTAACAGAAAAAATTGTAAAAACAAACGAACAAAAACACTTGTTTCCTCGAGCGCACTTGAAAATAGTTTTCTTTTTAGCTTGCAGTCACTCCCCAGTCCTCCCCTCCTTTTATTACCTGCAGCAGCCTGCAACAATCAACAATTGAAAACCCGATGCAAACCACAGTACAACTAAACTATATTATCAGCAGAACAAAGGATGGAGATGCATTTATTCAGTTTTCAGAATTAAGCATTGTTTCATCTGAACAAACTGTCAAACACTGGGATTCCGATAGTTACAAACTTGCGATAGTAACCAACGTACCGTATATTCATTATTCAAGAAACTGAAGATTGAATTCCCGGTGAGCAAAAAATCCTCCAGGACAAGACGTAGAATTTCTTGTTAATCCCACCTAAATCGCGACAGTAGGGAACCCTAGCTGATCTTGTCGTCCTAAGGTCTCAACCTACAATTTTAAATACATTTCAAACCATTACTGGTCTGCGTATCAACGGGGTGTTAAAGATGCAAAGCTTCTTGAATATACAAGGCGAAGAAATAAGACATAAAACAGCATCCATATCATCATTGTATGTGTAAAATCAAGAGTTCTCGCTTCGAAATAACTAGAAACCTTACACGAGGTTAAAGCACATATTAAAGTTACACCATTCTGATATCTATAGGTTTCTTGAGATGAAGTTCTCTTATGGTATCTTAAGATAAGACTTTTTACAATATAGAATATGTTTGCGAATATAGAAATTGTATTAATTGCGAATGTATTTATTTATTTATTGACTTTTGATTCTGTCGAAATACGTTTCAATAGGAAAATATATATAAAATAACTTATGACAATAATCAATTGCATACAACGAATAGCAGTACGTGTTTGAATTTACCTGTTGTACATGAAGTATTTATTACTCTTTGGTTGGTACTTATGTTCATTTGGTAAAGCTACTGTTTATGTAATTTCAGCAGTTAAGACCCTGAGGTGATGACTTCGATAGAAAGTATAACAGGTTTCGATGCTTCGATAGTGCCAATATTAGGAACGAGTGTGTATTTGATAGGATGTTCAATGTTTCTCTAATTAGCCTGAATGAACTTGTGGGTCACATGCTCATAATGGCTTTTTAAAAATTTTATGGAAATAAAATGGGTCTAGTTTGACATTTGAATAGCACAGTTGGGAAATTAGAATATAGCATGATGGTTGCTCTCCTCTCTACAGAAAAGAGCATAATTTCATAATATCGTGGGGACGAAGAACGGCTATTGTAATGGTTCTCTTAAAATACATTGTGGAATTTGAATAGCTCTACACTGCGGTATGTTCAATCATTGTTTCAAAGTGGGTAATGATTTTTTAAATGATCATTTCAATCTTTCAAGAAAAGTTCCTCCAAATATTTCTCCTTACCCTGAACGTACTTAGAGACATTTCAGGAATGTAGGAGTTGCAATTGTGACATTGTAAAGAAAAAAAACAACATATAATTTCGAATCATGATATGTATAAACATTCTTAAAGACTTATGTAGTAAAGATTATTGAAATCCAACTTGAAACTGTGCAGAATTACTTTATAATCTTGTATCAACATTGGTTCACGTACAAATATTGCTAACGGGTTGAAACACACAGTAGAACAGTATTTGTAACATTTTGTGGAACCTTGCTGCCAAGGCTTAACACTATCTTGAAATGTAATGAGAGTCCAGTGTTCTGGCCCGCGTCCAACACTCCAATTCTCTCTCTTGCCAATTGGTTTAATTGCACCAACTGGGCTTTCTGATTTCATGATCACCCTCACACACACATACATGTTCACATGATGTGAGTGCGTGTGTATGTATGTGTGGTACAAAGGGAAGGGGGAACGGCTTCTAAGTGTGAGTGTACTGTTGAACATGACAGGAATACTGAAGCTCTCTATGGCTTTTAGGTGTCAACATTTCTCTGCATTAACCACAAGGCAGGGATCTAAATACTTATTCATGGGTCAGGCACTTGTAAGTTTAAATATTCATATTATTTTTGTGGGGGGCGGGGGGGGGGTTAAAGAGTGATTCAAATGTTGTGATAATGTCGAAACTGTTAATGATAAAGCTTCTTTTCATGTCTTTTGTTGTTTAGATCTCATTTTTGCCTTAAACCTGAAGGTCTTCTCGAAATTTGACTGTACAATTTACGCTACTCCTCTTATTTGAACGGAGGATTTTGTAATTTGAAGTTTTCTTTATCTTGTTTATACAAATAAATACTTAGGGACTCAAAGTGTGATTGTTCATAACGGCATTTGGGCTCGAATGGGAGGAAATCAGTGACACTTTCGATAGGAACTAACTCGAGGTTGCGAATTTCAGTGCTGAGCCAATTTCTTGCCAGATGAAGCAATAAAGCAGTAATGACGGCGCAAACGCATGGAATCGTTTCCTTACACATGAAGCTCATAAAAGATTAATAGGCAATGAAATAGAAAGGTGCACCAAAAGAATTATGCCTGGTTCTTCTTTTAATGGTACCGAAAAATGCACGATCTACACATTCAACCTTTCCTGTCCTCCATTATATGGGATCGAAGGAATCTCGAGTAATACTCGTTGACGGTCACAGCACGGGACACTCTTCATGCCATATCATTTACTGCCATATAGTACTGCTTCAGGTGTCATTGGACGTGTTCTAGTGCTCTGTGTAATACGTTGGAAGAGATTGATATACAGATAATTTTGTTTGATGAATTGAAACTGAGACATATCGGCAGAAACGTATCGTAATCTCTTGGTGTATGGGACTTAGACTCAGTTTCAGAACGGCGTTTCTCGTTTGAACATTTTCGTTCCGAGAATCATAGTCTTCAACATGTTGAAGGTAGATTATACAGGTCAAGGGTGGATTTCGACGCCTTAAAAGCGTATGTAAAGGATCATAAAATATACAAGGTGTCCAAAAAGTTCTTTGTTTTTATTATAGAAATGTATAACATCAGATGTTTTTGCAGTAGCGGAATTAAAATTATTTGAAATTTTGGTGAATTCACAACGTTTTGTGAGATTATCAGTAAACCTCTACGTGGGTAGCTTTGTAGCACGGAGAATATATAGTTTAAACTCTCATTCTGACAATGTGTTGGACAATTGCTGGAAGGATCGACGTAATTGTAGCACATATCCAGTTCATCAATGTCTCAAAATCTGAATACTTTTGACGTAGCCCAACAGAAGTCCCGGGAGGTTATGTTAGGGTCAGGAGAGGATCAAGACCAAGATGTCGGTCCATCCTGACCTATCGAGCGCACTGAGAATGTTGCATCGAGATATGCACGAAGTTTCAGAGCCCAATAGGTGCTCCAACTTGCTGAAAACTCATCAGGTTTATACTGAAACTGAGTAACATTAAACAGTTGGAAAACTTTTATATACGAAATGCTGTGGTGGTGTCATCACTGAACTACCCGGTAACTAATGATCCGGTAACCCCACCAAACATGGACTTTTAGACTGTCCCTCTGTCTCCACAATGACTATTGGAGTTTCTGACTCTCAATTTCGTATATTGTGTGTTAACTATGTCAGTGGTCTGGCACGTTGAGTCATTCGAAAAATACACGCGTTTTAGGTAGTCAGTTTCACTCTTACTGCGAGATAATATAATGAGTGGGAATTCGTGAAGACGGTTTGATTTCATGGGTTTAAAAGTCTAAAAATTACCTTGTACACATGGAATAGCAAATGTTTATCTTAAAATTGTGCAGAATGTGCAAAGTACTTTTGAGAATTTGTAAATCACATGAAACATGAAGAACTGATCCTCTTACTTTGCGCAAGGGATTCTTGCACTGTATCTACAGTTTGTTCCGATGTTCATGAATGCCATTTTCATAGAAGATTGAACTTCGTATACCAGAATATTATACTTCTAACATCAGATGGTGGCGTACCATTCATTGTACAAACGTTACTTTAAACAGTCTCATGATATCACAGCTCACACTGACTTGTGATCTTTTTTCGGATTTAAATACGTTTCTAATTTCTTAGGCATTGTACTTCATTTACTTATACCACATCATTGGTACATAATTTATACCACATCATTGGTACATAATACGAAGGAAACTTGGTTAGTTTTCCAATAATTTGTCGTAGGTTTTATTTTCTGTCTTACAGGCTAGGAAAGTTACCGATGTTGTAATCAGGAAGATCTTTTGTGAGATCCTCTAAAATGAACACAGATTGAATGAAAAGTCTTAGCATAACACAGACCCCGTACATTGTAAAAATGTCTCCAACCTCTAACGAATAAATTCAAATGTATAGACATTAATTTTATAAATGGTCGTGTTATTTAATATATCCTTCATAATTCAGTCATTATATTACACATGTTGAATAATTATTTTCCAATCGCTGTTTGAATTGAATTTTTTTTCTTGTAACTTTATATCATTTCCATCGCTTTGGCTCAAGCAATTTAGGAATGAAGATGCATGCAGATTCACTTTTTGAATAGCGTACTATTACTCAAATAGATTCAACCTCAGTTATAGCTACACCCATTCCACCTCAATTCAGGCAGCATATAGTGGAAAAATAGCTAACTCATATCTTTCCTATAAATATATGCGTTTCATTACCTCGGTTTCCCTCAATTTTTTTCAATTTAAGGATAGAAAGGATCAATGTTTTTCGATGATAATTTACAATCACACCAGGAAGATATGTAAAACTTGAATAAGGATAATTGTATAAGTATTCAATAAACGTTTATTTGTTTTTCGTAGCAAAAACTGTGAAAAGGGTTTTTTTCTTATGGAAAATCAATGTTCGCAGACAGATAAAACTGTGAATATGAATTAAATACTCCCTTATGTGATTGAGTACTAAATTTCCCGTCCTACAGGATCTAGTTAGACACATAAAACCCGATGTACTACAGGGGACACCCCGACTTAAATACACCATTTCTCATTTTCATACAAACCATAGAATCTAGTACTGAAACTACGAAAACGGTTGAAGAGTATCCCTCAGTGTGTCAGGGTGTGATCGCAATTAGTGAGTTGTGCCTATCTAGGTTCTAAAGCACGGAAAATATATTACTCAGGTGCTTTCAGCAATATTTGGTTCACCTTCACAGTTTTCTCTCTCTGTGAGCATGTTAACATTGATTTCCTATAAAAAAATATCACTTTCACAGTTTTCGCTACAAACATCGTAGAAATATTTATCGAATATTTATGCAATTAGCCTTATACAATTTTTATATATTACCCTAACGTGCTTGAAAAAATTCAGTGAAATACATTGGTTCTTTTTATCCCAAAATTAGAAAGAAAAAGAAGACACGAGTTACGGAACGCTCTATACATACATACGTATACAGGATTCGTAGGGTATTTGAGACATGAGATGTGTACTCAATAGCTTCCTTGCAACTAATGTGTATGCGTTGTGTTCCAAGTACATAATGACCGAATAGATTATGAGATTGAGATGTTTCGAACAGTTGACAGATTATTTGTGCACGAAGTTCGAAACGAGTGTAAGCTTCCGAGGGGAATGTGGCTTCTGTATGAAACGAAAGCCGCATGTTCAGCCTTCGGACACTATCAGAACACACGAGTTTATACAACACGTGCAAAACATTATTGATGATAACGCCCGAAAATCCGTGACGACCATCGCGATGGATCTCCAGGTTGTTTTAGTGTTCAATCACATGTCCGCAAGGACACGAGGGCACGAGGACCTGTGTTACAAGTCATATAAAACATATTTGCATGACTCCGAAAATCACATTTTAACAGATCCAAAAAGCTTCTGGACATATATAAAAAATAAAGGACGTAAATCCGAATGCAATGTACTAAATTACGAGGGTCAACTATTAAAGGATGAAAAAGCAATCGCAAAAGCATTCATGAAGAGCTTCCAGGTGACACACAATGTGTCAAAATATAACCTTAATACTCTTGCACAACACAATAGTTCTGAACTTTTTGATCAATTATCCCTTGAACACGTTGAACTGCAAGACATTGAAAAAGCCATTAAAAAACTGAAACCACGGACATCTCATGGGCCTGATAAAGTGCCACCCGATATTATCAAAAGTTGCTCGGAGATACTGAAATATCCACTACATGTAATTTTCAATAAGTTACTAGCTACCTTCGAATTCTCTACTAAATGGAAACTTGCTGATATCAGTCCAATTCCCAAATCAGGCGGTATGAGTAAACGATATTAAAAATTATCGTCCAATAGCTATAATATCTGCACTATCCAAAGTGTTCGAAATTATTATACAAGAACAAATATATTCACTTGTTCGCTCAGTAATTTCTCCCTTCCAACATGGCTTCTTACCAAATAAATCGACTGTAACTAATCTTGAATTCACACATTTTTTGGCTACTCAAATAGACAATAAAGGTCAAGTTGACGTAATTTACACAGATTTTCCTAAAGCCTTCGATGTTATTAA
>JAGDQP010017300.1:1368-38810 GCA_022664845.1 Lepisma saccharinum | reverse complement strand
TGCAGACCAGGATAGTGTTTCCCCATTTCTAGTAGCACTGCTATCCAAATAGCCTTGATAATGGAGCAAACACTGAAACTCTTTGTCTTCTACTTCTTTGATTGCTGACAATGTTCCTGTGTAAGGTACTTCAGCAGATGGAATATACACATTTTGCGGTAAATGCTGAATCGAAGCAACATTTGTGTAGATGTATGGTAGATGAGGATTTGATTTTGTTATTGCATTTTCATTAATATCCACCTTCATCCGCTCTTCTCCTGAGTGGTGGGTGCTGGAAAAGCGAAATGCCTGTACCATGAAATGAGGTTTTTGCTATGGTAGAAGACGGGTTATAGTCAATATTATAACCTGCTGATGTTGTGAATACACCTCTCAACAAGTTTGGAGGACAAACAATATTCTTTTCTTTATAACGTTGGCAAACTCCTTGTGCAATAAAGCTAGAGATCTGTAGGACTCTGTCATAAGACACAAATAAAGTTAGTTGAAACATCATGTCCAGCAGCTGTATTTGCAGTGTATGCGTATATACATAAAGTGCGAGTCCCACTGGTATAGGTGGCTCACGGGTTTGTTTGTGGTACATAATTTTGGGGTTGGCTCTTGTGGATTTCATATTGCGTGTGAGCAGTTCTGAAATTGTCAGTGTAGGCTGTGTAGCAGTGTCAATACTTCTGCGTTCTTTAATATTTCTTCCATATAATATCATATTGACTAGTGTTTGAAGATACTTCTGCTGCTGTTTTTTTTTTCTTCAAAGGTGTATTTGAATTTGACTTCACAATTTCTTTGTGAACAATGTCAGCAGCCTTGGAAAGTATGTAAGCATTATCATCGAGTTCTTGCTGGTATAATTTGAAAACGGCATTCTCAACATCTCTATCAAATGCAAGAAAGCTGTCGCATCCTTTATTGAACGAACGGAGATCACTTATTTGGAGGAGTATACGTTCCTTCAGCTTAGTTGTATGTACTGGGCCATGCAACACAATTCCTCATTCCTGTAGTCTCTCTGTGTACTTTTCTGCTAAGTCTGCAACTTTAAATACGGTAGATTGCTCTTTTAATCTTACCTCTTCAATAAATGAAACCAACTCTTCCAAAACAACAGCCTCAAGTTTGCGATCATTATTAGGACCAGCTTCTTTAGTTTGTGCATCTCTATACCTGCTATATAATTTCACGAAGCAACGTGTATAGTAAACAGCATCCTAAGCCACCATGTTCCCTTTGCTTAATTTTCCAATTAAGGTTTCATCTCCAACGAATCTTGCACAATCATTCACTCTCTCATTGAAGCTGCATGTAAAGTATCATCTGACTTCCCTTCACAATCATAAAAGAAGCAATCATTTGCTGGAGGATGGGTTTCTGGCTTTTTTCTCATTTGTATTTGGTTTGTTGCTGTCTCACTAGCTTCCACAACACAACTTTCTTCTTCTTCTGTTTTTTTATCTTCTCAAAGCTTTTGAGTTAAGTTTCAGACGGCAGGATTTATGCCACTTAGCATTATGGTGGAGAAGTGTTTCCATGAATCCGTTCCCAACAGTGAGATGTCCACACTTACTGGTAACTCAACACCTTCTTTTAAAAATTCTGTTATCACATGTTCCATCGCTTCATAACACTGTTAAGATTTCATTTTTGTACTATTTTTTGGATCTTGCAATTTTTCATGAGATGTAGATTGATATAAGGTGCATTTCTCCCAATTCATTTCTCAAATTATTTTACTTTACCAGCTGTTATGGAGCCTGAAATAAGAAGGTGGAGTGATTCATCATAAGTATAATAAATAATAGGCTTAACTATAATCATGCACGAAAAGTCAGAAAACCTTGTTCTCTTAGAGTGACCAAATATATAGTGGGGCAGATTGTGGTAAAAAAATAGAACAATTGTGCTACTTATCATAAAAGCGTGAAACTTGCAGGGATTGCCTATGACATAGTTATGGCAGCCATATTGAAAAAATGGCGGAATGTCAAACTATCACTCCTACATAAAAATAAATGGTGTGTTTGAATTTGTGAGCCTCAAAAACATATAGTTCAACATTAAGATGATGGTTATCCTTGACTATTTGAATTTTAAGTCATCTGGCAGCCATTTTGAAAACTGCGGCCGCCATCGTGTTTTTTGTGAACTTTTTGTTGGCCTCCTTTTTTAGTTTACGTAGAACTATGTCATAAGCAATCCCTGCGAGTTTCACGCTTTTATCATAAATAACACGATACTTACCGACATCTGCCCACTATTCAGAGTATTGAAATGTTTAATTTCCCTATAACGATTCCGTATAATGTACACTTTGTTATCAAAAATTCAATATTAAACCGAAAAGGTACTGTTTGCCTCTTATTGCATAGGAAATATGTAATTAAGAATCACATAGAAGGTAGTATTAAATTTTTTCATTCCATCGTGCTTTTCGATTTGAATAAGATTTACTGATGAAGAAAGCAATAAGCAATTATATCCATGAACATTACGCCTTAACACATATTGGAGATCAATTCGAAGCATATTCTAGACAAATATTTCATCCTCATCGTTTGCAATTCAAGCATATGAAGAGCGTTCTTATAATGATGTGTCAATCTGTAATCTTGCCTTGTTAATGAAAAAAATATATATGTTCAAACTTCCTGCATCTGAACCCTTATAGTGTAATGTTAGATCCTGTGTACAACATTTAATAGTTTCTTTTGTTGCTTGATTGAAGGTGTGTTTAAAGAGCAGACGAGATGAATCGTTAACAAAATAATTTTATAGGCATAATAGCGTATGTTTTTAGACATTTTTTATACTTACTATTGTCATCCTTAATTCAACATATACAAGGGGCCAGTGTTTCGGCCACCCACTCCTGTGAGGGTTTTTACCTCCTGATTTCCGAGTGCACCCCCAACCTCTTACATTTTTGTTACGTCTACAACACTTATGTCGACATATTTTGGTGCCCTGAGTACTACTAATTTACCCCTAACACATTGTATGTCTTTATGCAAGTTAAACAACTACCACAACTTACACGAGTTTCATTTTTTATTGACATGGTTTTCATTATTCATAGACCAGCTAATGGGCTATTAAGAACTGACCTATCATTTTACGTAAATGGGCTTCGAATTACTTCTCTCTAGAATAACTAGATTCTACCCCAATGTTATACTGCTATCAGCCATCCTAGTAATTTCAAATCGATGCATGTCTGTATCACGAAATTACATCTTCAACCCATAGTACGGAGAGCCTTTGCTATAGATGCCTTGCAACGTGTAATGTTACGTCATTCGCATAGTCGCGAAATGTAACTTCTTAAGGTCGCTGAATAGGAGTCGCGTTATTCGTTCCATTGTACCGCAACGTGGCATGGAATACTGAACATTAGTTTACAGACCGAGGTCACCAACATGCAACGAAGAAAGGGAGCCAAGGTATGGTAATGTCGAAATCAGCTTTTGAACTTATTCGCTTTTAGTTTCTAAATTTTCACCTTGACATTGAGTACCGAAATTTATTAGGCATTGTCTATAGGTATATTGTTGTTAAAAGTGACCTTTAATTTCGTTTATACATTTCAGTTTTAGGCGTCCCTTTAATTTAACAATTTAATTGCGTACAGCAAGTTTAATATTTATCATATCCTTGAAATTACAGTGCTACGATGTTTCATAGCAATAAAAATAGAGCATGAAATACCGATAAATTGCATCTCCTACGTTATATAACGCATCCCCTCTTGTGATTAGTTTGGGGTTATCAATTTGTAGTGGTTCAATACGTTTACTATTAAAAAATGAGTTTTGGATATCTAGAACTCCATTTCATGAACATTTTTTTTTCAAATTTGCACTCTGCGCGTACAATTTAGCAACATAGGTAAAGTGCAAATACTTTTTGTTCCACGATTACAAAACGGAGTTTCCGCAAGCTAGGTTTTTCATTTTCCAACGGTACACATATTTATTTTAATGTTTGAACGCACAAAAAAGAACAAAATATTATATTGTTTGTAATCACTTAACGAAATAATATATAATTTGGTACATTTCAAGAAATTAAAACAACAAAAGACATATTTTTAATAACAGAAATGGGTTCAAATAAATTGTATATATATGATCTCAACTTCGAATTTCCTTATAAATTTTCTATATTAATTTTTATGTGATGAGAGTGCTGTAAATTGTTAGTGGATTCAGCTTGTGGATTTTCATAAGTTTACCGAAGGTTGGTCCTCTTTAATGATGGACTTCTTTTTTATTAAACTTTCACGAAATGTAAGAATACCTTGAATGCAATAGGATTAATTAACATATTTGCTTCTTACATTATTTTCCTACTATGATATGTTAAAAATGTATTCAACGTATTCACTTGTAATAAGTAAAAATGAAAAGAAAAATGCAGATATACTGTCCCCGTGGTTCTGTGATGAACGCTGTGTTGAAACTACGAATTGACATTTAGAAAGGATGGGATTCTTTTACTATCCCAGAGACCCAGCGTGTTATGCCTATATTCAGAAAAGTATGTTGTAGAGGTATACTCTATTTTAGTATTGCGCATAAGACAAAGTCGAGATTCATCATTTATGAAAATCACGCAACGGTCAATTCATGTTGATAATTTGAATATGTAAATTGTACGTATCATAAAATACTTAACATTAAAATGATTCTCCCATTGAAAACACACCGTCTGTTGATGCTTTTCACATCTTTTCCCACTGTATTTCTTCTCTTTTAATTTTTCGGTACGGTAAAAAGTCGATATGGTAGCTTATCAACATGTTAATACACAAAGGCACTAAGCACCATTTATATGATTTCCTCCGATTTATTTTTGTTATCAATCCTGAGCAATACTTACAAATCAAGTGACACGTGTACTTGAACCAAAGGTTTGCTGACTGATTACGTCATAATATTTTAACACTTGAATCAAGGTACAAATAGGATTATGTGGAAACAGGCCTGAGTGCGGGCTATAAACATTACACATAAAGAAAAGAAAGTGTTTTCGTAAGTAAATAAAGGATTTATTGCAACAAAAATATAACCAGAAATATCCATTAACGATAGCTAAGACCAATCTAAGAATATTGCAATTGGACTTTGATAAATGTTGTTTGTCTCAGTAAAACAGTTACAAAGAGAACAATATAAGGAACGAAACATGTCACTCTCTTACCTCCGGTTTTTCTCTTTGTCTCATGAAATCGTTTTTCTTCTTTTCTTTTGTTCTAAAAACAGACATTCGGAAAGAACACTTAATTTCTAAGCATTACCAAAAATAAATTGTTCATCCCATGATTCCAGAAGACGTCAAAATCCTTTGTTATAATTTCTTTCTCTCCCCTTCGGACGTAAGCCCTGCTAATAGTTGGTAAAATCTTGATACATTTTCTTGCTTTCTATTTCCCGTGGGAAGAAACACTGATAAAGCACATTAAGGGAGTTTAAGAAGTTTCACCTGTACTGTAATACATAAAGGAACACCTCTCTTGATAATGCTTAAGCTACATTTACCCTTAGTGACATCTAGCAATGTCTTTTGTTACGTTTTGAATAAATAGTTTTATAAGAATCCTTTAATATTCATTACAAGGGGATGCGATCTGAAATATTTCACATGACTGTTCTAGAGTCTCTTTCTTTCTACTAACAAAAAGTTTGGAACGAGATCTTAGAGGGTTATTTTCTGATTATATTGTTTGTACCCACATAACTTGAAACGTATACAATATATCTAAATGACGCCTATACAGCAAGTTCACCCCCCGGTACATATATATATATATATATATAAGATGGTAAACAAAGTATATATACATTATATAATAGCTGCCTAGTAAATATCTGATCAAAACGCAGTAGATATTTATCATCCCTAATTTTACTTCTATCAGATGATATCTACTTTAAGCCCATTAGATGTGAAGAATAGATATTCCAAATGTCCTAAGTGCCATTGTTTGAGAAAGAAACACTTTTACCCACAAGCATGTTTGTTGTGCCCATCCGCGTGTCCCTACACAAATACCAAATAAATCAAGAAGTGGTGAAACTAATCACCATAAGGGAGTACTGGACTTGCCATCTGATGTTTCAAGTGCCGGACTAAAGAGATAATGCACAAGTTCTTATTCAGTAGCCATAGATTCTTAAGTTACGATAGAGATTTCACCAGCATAGAGAAAAGCAGAAATGTAACTAAAGCCATCGTGCCCCAAGACGTATACAAGATGGTTGAGTCAGCTAAACGTGTTAATCAATTTTAGGTGGTTAAAATGGCTTCCATTTCTTTGATTTTAAGGAAACTGCTGATACATTGTTGACGTGAGAGAGAGGCAACATTTCCAAATGTATAATGTTCGAAGTGTGTCATATACATCCACTAAAAGTAGCTATTAGAACTACTTACAATGACAGAACATTGACAATTATTTGATGTTCCCAAAAGAGGAAGAAGCTGATATACACGATTTACAACATTAAGATCAGCCCTGTTTGACCGTTGGAAAAAACGAAGGATCTCTCGACCATAATATGCTTTTTTTTTAATATCGAAAGAGAGTCTTATAGAACATTTCCAGCAGCTCAAAAGTCCCACGAAGGAGAGAGTGGCACTGTAAATTTTGTCTACAAATGTATAACGTTCCCGTGCTTCCCCGTTCGGATACCAGTAACAGTAGGAGAAAGTCTCAGTAACTTAGTGAACTCGGAAAAATTACACAAGACTTAAGAATGTAAATGGTATGTGTTCTACAGACAGCAATCCTCCCGGTCACATAGTCAAGGTAGGGAGCCGGTACGTATCTACAGCGGTGGTACTGCTTGCTACTTCAATGATAGTATCGCTGACGGAGAATGGGGAAGAAGAGATCAGTATAAGAGGACGTCCTCTCAGGCGCGAGACGCGTCCTCTCTGCGGACCTGTCAGTGAGAGATACGAACCCAAGTGTGTATGTCCTCCCGCCCAGAGAGGAACAGTTTCCACTCAAGGACTTATCTGCAAAGAGATCGAATAATAGCCGAAAGGATTCTAACAGGAGTAGAGCCCTCTTCACTAGAGGTCTTCCAATAGGCTGCAGGTAGCCTTTCGTACCTGAAATTGAAGCATTTTGAAACTTGTTCTACACCCCTTTTACCTTCTACACTTGGATGTGATTTTATTATATATATAGTACATGTTTTTCGGATTTGTTATTTAACTATTGTGACTTCAAGCCATTCCGATATAGTAAGTAATAATTTCATCTGAAGCGTTGTTAAGTACTTGTATAAATATCTTCTAGGGCTGTTGCATGTCGAGGCATAACGTCTCCACGGCCGTGGACAAGCATCCAGTAGTAACTATTTGTAAGTCTTTAGAATGAGGTAAAATCTCCCCAGTTTTGCATTCGGATTTATTAATCAACCTCTGTTTAAATGTTTCAGTATTGTAGCATTTATAAGTTGGTTTTTAAAACAGCCAATCCTTTCCATTACTTTTTCTAAAATGTATGTACCTGTCTGAATCAGGTCGTATTTTACAGGTATTATTACCTTCGATTTTGTAATCAAGCTTTTCTAGGAAGACTAGTCCCATTAATTCGTTCACGTCTTTTATGTCTTTTCTTGATTTTAGTTTTTTTAGTGCTCATCTCTGTTTTTGGGATGAGGTTTGATTTTGCCTTGCTTTAAGGTGTCTTCTGCTCTAGATGACCAGTATGTTTTTATAAACAATGAGCAGATATGTGTGGTTCCACATAACGTCCCTTTGATAATGAGATAGCCATATTGTATTTCGGTAAACTTGTCCTTATCTCACATAGTGCTCTTTCGTAATGCTTGTACAGATTTTGCCTGAAATGTCTAAGGGCTTCTTTGTGGGCAAATTATTCGATTTAGAAATCGGGCAGAACCAAGGTATCTTGTGACTTCGGGCAAACCTGTGTGTATCCAAATGTTTCTTCGTAGAGTTATACATCAGGGATTCATACATTTTCGATTTTCGTCACTGTGAATTTCCTTCGTTTATTGTTGTTTTTCTATGAAACTTGTTGGAGTTGGTTGGAAAAGAGGCTTCATTTATCATAAGGTATCCTTTAAGAGAAAGACAGTTTCATTTTTCATAATTTTGTTTGGTCCTGAAAATGGCAGGTGGTTCTATGTTGCAGTTTTACTTCCTGTGGTATTTCAACATTTGCAATAAGTTTTCGATTGTATGCCTCCTGGATCCAACCTTGGGGTGTTAGGTCACTTTCTTTGTAGCTTCCGACGTAAAGCGGACTTTGTACTGTTCCTAGCTAACTTCCGACTCTTCTTATAATTTCGGTATTCATTATTTGCATTGTAGTTGGTCTACTCTTTCGTAATTTCGTTATCCGCACCGAAATTGGTTCAGTGGCGTATCCAGAGATAGAGCGCTGCTTGTTTACTGGGAGCCTGCAGATTTGGATGACTTCCTATCTCGCATAATCCTTCATTGTTAATTCTTGTCCAACTGCATGTCGTTTGCGTTGTCCAAGGAGTCGTTCAGCTCCCTAGAGAGACATTTGCTCCAAGTGTGTTCTTGTTGTACTAAAAGGTATAGATTTTACGAATTACAGAATTAGAAGCGATATTGAAGTACAGGGAATAAAATATGAAAATATATATGTATTTAAAAAAACTGTTCAGTATAACTAATAGTGAAACCAATATATATTTAATGTTAAGACGCATTGATTGCACTTCATGATGAGATGCGTGACGTAGAATGATACAATAATATTGGGAAGAATGTAAGAACGACAATAACTTAGCAAGGAAGGACACAGGCCATAGAGAATTTCAATAAAAAAATACTAGTTTTTGATCAGCTAGAATCAATTGAGAGCCGTTTGCCAACGGGGTTAATTCTAAAGAGTTGATACGGTAGCAGTGATCAATCTGAAAGTATTTACGCCAGAGTGGATTCAACAATGAGCTAAAACTAAAGCAGTTCAGCCTGGTTTTCAATAAGGTTTCAAGAAATTATCATCGAATCCAGAGATAAAAGACTACTGTTGAGACCAACCAGTCAGCCCAGCTGAATCCTGATTGGTACAGAGAAAACATAGAAGGTAAACGTCAATTTAGGACCATGTGGATCGAGGCCCGTCCAGGTATTACTCATCCACAACCCAAGGTATGTGACGCTTTACCTTTATTAAGGCTCAGTACGCTTTACTATAGACAACGTGCTGCGTTCTGCACAGTTCGGTTGTTTTGTTTAGGATCATAATAGAGCAATAAAATGCTATGGTCTCCCAATATTTGCTTCATTTTCAATTTACTCAGCAAAGTTCCCAATCCACCCTCTCGCACTTTAACTCTTAAGGTGACATCGCAGCTGCTCTAAGAACGGATAAAGGACAGATCAATAAGAAATTATAAATACTTTTATGTACGTACTAGGTTTCTTTAAAATAATATTATAAGGAACGTATATCACAGTTTTATTTAAAGAAATCCCGTACCTGTGGAGGCCATGTGGGAAGATGGCCGCTATAGGTGCATAAGATGAAATCTTGTATGACCCTACATGCAGATTTGTTTCGCATTCATTATTATTCCATTATACTATTCTTCACTAACTGCACCACTGTGTTGCGTAGTGAATGTATCGTGACAACACTTCCTTTAATACATCATAGATGTGGCCACAAGCTAAATAATAATTTAAATAAGGTAATATTATTTGTGAAACATTCTTTATAAAACAAGGCTCTGCAATAATTTTAAACATCAGTATAGTATACGCGGTGGAAGATATTGATGATATATGCTTAAACGGAAGTGTTGTATCGATGCGCTTGACGTAAAATCCATGCGCAAATAACACTAACCATGTTACCTAACTTCTTGGTCATACGTAAACCATCATAGTTTAGAACTAATTGGTACTGGAAGGTTAATTTCATGTTATTGGAGAACCGTATATATAGTGATGCTAACATGGAACTTCCAAGTGAGTAAAGAGAAAGCCTAAATATTAATTTTTGGCCGTAGTTTGCAAAGACCATACCTCTCAATTTTTTATAGGACGGCATAATACACAATCGCTGTCAAAGATACCGTAGTTTGAGTGCCAACAATTAAATGGCCTGTATCTCTAAAACAATTTAGAAGACGATTTATTATCATAACCTTCTTCTGTAAAAGTAATAGTTTGCAAGTAAATGGTTGCTACATAACATATTATATCTATGTACGTTCTGGATGTAGCCTATATCATTCTGTGAGATAGCGGTAAAACTAGGGCACTGGAACGAAAATTCGACAATGAGTGCCTGTACTAAGTGTGACAAAGAATTTTCAAAAAATGTAGTCCTTCTGGAAGTGGTGATAATATATCGGTGCAAAGTACGGGGAGTACGATGGATGGTAGATTGTCTCCCCGCTAAGACAATGTATGGTATCCCTGCCGACCTCCTGCATAAATGATCTGGATCTTTTGGTAATAAATAGTACACCCTTACGATTCGCAAATGCTGGCTCCTTTTGTTACAATGCCTGTTGAACACGTTCCAACTGTTGCAATAACAATCCGCGGTGATCGTTTGACCCTGTGGTACCAGCTTGTAGTGTACCACCTAGCGAAAAGTCCACCACGTAAAGGGCATGATCTTGCATGGGTGTAGAGGTGGCTTTGTGTTGTGAGGCACAGGGTTCTGCGGTGACAATCAATGTCTAGCATGCTTGGGAGTCTCATACAAGACCTAGTTCTTGTCACTGGTGAGCATTCGATCGAATATGGATGTGCTGTGCTGCCGAAAAAGCAGCGACAACCATGCTGTTACTGTTAGGTCCTTGATAATTTCCAATAGCATGTCGGTATCAACTAGATCAACTTGTACGCCTTCCCTACGCTATGAGTTGCAGGTGACGTGCGACTCTTCCATCAGTAAACTGGAAGAATTCGAGAAGCTCAGTACACATTTGGCTACTGTACTGCACTATGACCTCTTTCAGGGTCTCAACACCCAGGGACAAAGTGAGATTCATAAAAGAGGGACAAATCTCGTCTTGAGGGCTTGAGTATTCGGCGACTTGATTCGGTTGCCGGTAAGACCACCTTAAAGTTATAAAGCAGACAGCCCAGAACGAGTTGCTTCGATACCTCAATTTGTCTTCTCCACTACTTGAGATATAACTGCTTTGACATCACAAAGCCCCTGTCTTGGTCAAGGTCAATATTCCCAATTTCACCGCGAATTAGTTGCCATCACCAAGAAACTTATTTTGGTATCAGTTCACGTCTAGCCCTGCGAAGTCCTAACTGGAATTACATTTTTGCTTTTCTTGTATTTACCGGCATCTAAATATGAAGATTATAATAGAGCAACCATCTCGTTTCCATTGTGTGCAATGCCTGACTGATTCAGCAAAACCTGTGTATGTTTGCTGAAATTTTTAGAGGTACAAATACAGAAGTGCTTAGCGGAGTACAGTGAATCATTTTTGAACCAACCGCACGAATTCAAGTGAAGCTTTTCCATATATTACTAGCAAAAAGTTCCACATGTACATAAGAAAGTATCCATGTAAAAATTATCACCTCTTCAATGTTTTGTTTTTTGGATGTCAAGCTCGGTAATGATATTTTTGTGACTTTTTGTCTATATACGTAAATGTGAAGAATTTTTAATTCGTAGATATATCAAATCCAACGTTGATCCTGGATAATCCGGTAATTAACCATAACTTGATATTTCTATAGAAAAACGGTTTAGCAATATCGTAATTAAAATTTCTGACTATCTAATTTATCGAGGAATAAGAGCCGGGTGGATCTTGTATTTCATCCTTCCTGTCAAACAGCTTGACACAGGAAGAATGAAAAAAGAGGTACTTGCAGACTCAGCTCGACCTTTGTAAAAGTTGACTGAAATGATGAGAACATTACAAGACAGTTTCACTTCCTCGAAGCTTTGATCTATGATACGGAAACAAGATTGCAATCTTCACTAAAAATGATGTGCAGAGGCAGCGCAATGTGGAAGTGTCGAAAAGGCATATACGAAAGTGCTCTTTCATGGATAAAATGCTAGTAATTCAGCTCAAAATAGCATCATAATTCGAACTGGTGATTGCGATGTTGTAATGCTAGCATTGCATGCATCTCTCATGCTATTTCTAAATATTTGTGGGTTGAATATGGGTTTAGCATACATAAAAGATATCCTACTATTGACTGGTTTATACGAAAAATTGGATACAGGTTCTGTGGTGGTATTCCGTTCTGAAATATTTTCATTGGTTGCGACATACTATCAGCTTTTAAGAAGCTGTTGTGGGAAAATCAGTATGAGAAACCCGGTGAGCTAATACAGACATCACCGACACATTTGTGGGTTTTGCGCACTGTTCCAAAGAACTATATCGATTAAATTCATGAAAATTCGGCAGTGTATTGTGTACTTATCAGTAATGGAATCAGCAGTCTGCAAGAACTCGTAAAATACCTGTGACAAACTAAGAACGGCCATTGGAAAATTATTACTCCAATGAAACAGAGTTCTGCAAATATGGTCTTCTCAGAGATGGAAAGTGTTACAGAAAGTGCAAGATCCGCAGTAATGATGTTGGAAAAAGACTGTTAAAGGATAGAAACCTTAATAGTCCTGGCAACCTGAAACATCAAAACAGTGTGAAGAACTTGTTCATTGTGGATAATTTTCTTCCAGTACATACAAATATATTACGTCACTGGCCTTCAAATGCCGGACTACGGGGTGGATCCTAACCCCAAGGCCTTTTTCCAGGACCTACTTGGTTTAATAAGATGTCATGACTAATGTGTTATATGTGCACGTTTCATTAGTTAAAATGAATACTGATAAAGTATAATGTGAACTCATGAGTTCATATATGTTTAATTTATATTAATATTTCCATACAATTATATAGATCCAACAATAGGTCATAACCGTACTGCCTACTCGCCTAATCATATGGCCCACAAAATGTATTTTAATTTCCTTATTACTATCAATCCGAATCCGATGAGAAAATAGTTAAATATCTCTTACTCAAAAAATAATATGGTTGGAGTAACCATAAAATCCTATTTGTCATAGTAGAAATTGGAACAACAATATTTTGGGTTAAAAATGCAATACAGTATCCCTAATCGTGTATAGTTATTATGGTTATACATGTGGCTAGTTGTATTGTAAAAATAACAATACAGTGAAAATATTTTATGAAAAACACCTGTCTCTAGTTAAATTTGCAAGATGGTTTGCTAGTATTATAACTAATTATTCAACATTGCATAATTGTATTACCAATGGGGGAATTAAGTTTGGCTATATTATGAAGTTACAACAATTATATAGTGTTAGAAATTGACCTAGGGTACCATAAATGTATACGTATAGTTAAAATGGCAATGTCGAATTCCTGAAGGTATGATAGTTTATATCTGTTGTGACTACATGTATTGCAAAATGGCCTCCGTACATGGAGGAATATACTTCATTATAGGATGGCTTTAATATAAAATCTGCTCTAGTAGCTGCAAGCAGCTGCTATCAGACTCCAACATTCTATATATTCTGAAACTATTTCTGAAAGCGATTTTAGGATAGTATGGATAATCGGAAAGGTGGATGGGCTAAGAGTAGTTACTTTGTTTTAATATCCTTTATTTATTTCAACACATACACTAGTTCATTATGAGCGTAGCTCAGAATCATATACGTAAATTAAATCAAGTGATAGTGGGATGAGAAATGATGGTAAATACAGTACATATCTCAACACTGGAGATATACAGGACAAATGACTGATAATCGTCTTGGCACGAGTGTCTCTGGGCTTAAAGGAAATCTAATGAATCCCTATGAGTAATATGATTACGGTGCTAGAAGGAGAATGCATCATGAGAGTGAACTAATATGATAGGTTGCAATGGAATATGACTGGTTAGACGGCTCTTTCCAGAGGGCTGTTGTGGAAATGTACCTAAGGGCCAGAATAGGAGCATGGAAATTGAGATGAAATGTTGTTCGAGCTGCGTATTGGATTTGAGAGAGGACATGTGGTCGTTGTAAGGTATCTTAATTGTGATGGTAAAAACGTAAGAATTTGTGTGAGGGTATTGGTTTGAGATGGTGAAACTGGAGGTGAATTGGGTTGTTGTTTTGTTCGTCGGATTCGCAATATGAATTCTGGCATAATGGATTCTTCTGTCGGTCTGCCTTTGCATTTCTAATTGAACGTTGAGTCTTGTTCTCCACAGGTACTGCATTTTGGCGGTATTCGTAAATTATAACAATCTATGTGGTGAAGTACAATATTCGCATTTGCTTTCATTTTGGCAGTTGATGGTGTGATGAGCATTGAATAGTTGGCAGCGGTAACATTGAAGTGGCAGCGCTGCTGCTGATCTCGATGGTTCGACTCTTTGTCATCTCCTGTAGATGTATGCGCCATTGGACAAAAGATCATTAATAGCCAGCTGATGATGAGTGAGAACTCGAAACATGTAGCTAGGTGCGCCCAAAGTTGTTTTGATACGGATGCATTTGACGATAATGTGGCCTTCCACTTTCAGTTCTTCTTCAGTTTCTTGATTAGTGATATTCAGATGTATGCCTCTGATGACAACTTACAGCGCAGGCGATTTCCATAGTGGTGGTGGTGGTCTTAATGGCTTACTGTCGAGTCGAGTCATGGTAGTTGCTTTTCCAAAAATCTCAAAACTGTATGTGTTCCAGATAGTAGTAGAAGCGAAGTTAGAATCCGGAGTTTGAATGATAGTTCCGTTTCGAGAAGGTATGATTCTGGTGAATTTCTCTCGAGATGTATATTTGAGGCATTGGTGAAGATATTGTTTCTGGTTGTTGTATTTAAGGTCCAAGTTGCATAACAGGAAGGAATATGTCGTGATAGGTGTTGATGAAAATTCTTCACTGTTTCCTATGTCCATACAACAGTCCGGTTCGGAATCACGATCACTGATGATATGTGACCTTTGGTAGGTGGTGATTCTTGCTGCGAATGTCCAGATCTGCCTATTGATGGTGAACGTGAGCGGATAGGTGATCGAGCTGTCTCCAAGTAGCTTCTCTATGTAGGAATGGTCCCTGTTGCTGAATATGTCGAAGGATCGTTGTATTGTGGCATTACATGGATCGTTGGAGGTAGATTTGGATGATGTCCAGATGTTTCAATTTGTTACTTATAACATTCATGAGTGAACCCAGATGAGTGCCTTGCCTGTCAGTAATGATAAGCCAATGGCCACTGTGTCTAATTCTTACTCTCCTACAGTGAGGAATGTCGTCAATTCTAGTGTGACTGTATGCTTACTAAACTCTCCTATGTGTCTGCTACACAGGGTCCTCGAGTGTAAGTTAACAAACACAGGAGCTGCTCCTGTGCAGCTTACGGTTATACTAAAAATATAAGAAAGGAAGTAATGTATCGTTTCACAAATAAATATAATTTAATATTAATCCGTGAAAAATATTTCATTATGTGGGACGCTTTTTCGTGTAGTTTATATATGCTAGAAATATAAATAGAAACACACATACGTATCTGATTATAATTATTTGATGTCAACGTATGTTATCGTGTTAGATCCATAGTTATAAAACTGTCCATCAATGCCAAAGAAAAATATACATAGCAATAAGTAAGGTAGTCTTATCTTTAGAAATAATGGTTTGTTTTAATTTAGGCCTATTGGAAATAAAGCGGTTATATTCGTGTAGAAAAATATATATGTATATTTAAAATTTAAAAAGTTCTATCCCCATAATGTGCTGTTGAATTTTATTAATGATCTTAGGCACCTAAGGCTCAGGCCAGGATGGGGGAGGGGAAAGGATTCGGGAAGATGTCGGTGACTGCCTATGTTGAAGGTTCATCTCAGCATTTGCCTGCTGTACCTGAGCAAAAAATCTGAAAAAAAACATCAGTCAGTATGGTCGGCTGCGAATCGAACCCATGACGTCCCGAACGCTCTACCACTGAGCTACAGTGGTTCGGTAAGTAATGTGATGCTGAAAATGCCTGTTAAATTATTAAGAATAATGATGATGATGATGATGATGATGATGATGAGTGCTCTACCCGAAGGGAGGTCTTGACCTGAAGATTCCTGAGCTATCTGAACCAATAGTGATTTGCCATTGCCTTCCATCGGACGAAGCTGACGTCCTAAGGTCGGGAAGTACAGTTTAATGTGGATTCCGAACCACTTATGTCCCCGCAGGGAATCGAACCAGGAACAATAGAAACGAATTTAACAATATATTACACTATTAAGAACAATAACAACAAATTTAACATCGTAACAAAAATAGATAAGAAACGCTTCTTATCGGTCACCCTGGTCGGTAAGAGGAAAGCTCGTGAATTCTATATACCTGAAGTCAGGCATAATAGTGTACTTAATAGATATGACTATTCGTATTGTTTATGATATAAAGTCAAAACAGAACATTTGAAAAGCTAGAACAAACAATGTCGTTTTAGTTAGTTTGAAGACAGAGACTTTTACGATAAATTTAGAGACAGTCTTCTTCATTCTCAAACAACTTTTCCGGCATCTTATAAACTAACCATGGAAGTCAGTTATTTGTGTGTGTGTGTGTGAGATCTATGTAATGTCACTTTCGATAGGTGGTAGAACTTAAAGATGTCCGGAAACTAGAGATAATTTTTATGTACATTTTAAGGACATACTTCTTGTTTCAATGATATTTATGTGCAAACTGCCGACTACTAATGAATGTCCGAGGATCGGTGCCCATAGCCTATTTTCAATTTTATAATTTTCTTTGTAAATTTATGCATGTAAACCGTTTGTTGTATAAATTACAGCATTAGTATTTTGTGTGTGTAATATTCATGTCACTTGTGTCGTATTCCTCATGCTGTATAATATTTTTAAATGTCTTTTAAGTATGTTATGTGGCTTTAAGTATCAATATTGTATTGTTTTTTTAACAAATAACAACGAGAATGGCATCTTCAACATAGGCCCTGGCCGACAGCTTCCCGAATCCTTTCCCATCCTATATCCCAACGAGCCTTAGCTGCCTAAAGACCATAATTAAAATTCAAAATTCAAAACAATCTTTATTGAGAACAAATATATTATTTATCAAGAGCGTTTTATATAAGGGATTTTTATATTAAATAATAATTTACATTGATTAATTTAATTATGATTTGTTTGTATCTTACGTGTTGAACTTAAGTAAGGTGAATTCTAATGCTAATTCTCTTTTTTTTTCATAAAAAGATCGTGTGTGACACATACAAATGATATAATACCAGGCAGCGCACGTCTCGCTGTTTCGTTCTTGCCAAACAAACAAAGAAACAGTTGAATGTTCAACTTGCGCCACACTTTGAATTAAAACCCACGTAGACGGTGGCGCTGGTTCTACCTCTAATGGAGTTGTATAGCTCTATGATAAAACTACTTAGAATGTACAATAACTTTAATCTTCATATTTATAACAGTAATACTCACGTCATAACATAACATGATGCCACAACAAATTCTTCATCATTCTTATGTGGATTCTACTAATTTATCTAGTACGTGGTGGAGTTTATTATACAATATGCTTAAAAAATTGTGCTACTCATTTCGGAAAGTTCACATACAGGGTATTTGCTTCCTGCTGGCTCATTGCATGTTTACGTGCAACAAGTTTTAGTCTCAATTAATTGTGGAACTACAGACCGGGGATCTAAAAGATTTTAGTTGTTTATACATTTAGAAGTCCTGTACCTACACTGAAAAAAATATGATACTAAATACTTTCAAAATATGACTGGATTCAGGGAATATAGTGAAAACGTGATGTGTCATTTGTTGTGTTTCAATTAATGTAAAAGTATCCCAGACGTATCTAAATGATTGGTAGAAATAGTAGAATTTCGTGCGTAAAATATTTAAAAAAGCTCGTGAATATATGATAAACTTTCGTGAGTACAAGGATGCGCCAGATGGGGCTAGGAAAAAGTCTAAAAACCGGAAAATGAAGTATTCTCAAATGGGAAAAACAATGAATTCTTTTGCGGAAATTTGACTCAAAATAATGTGAAAGAAAGTTGAAAATTTTTGAGGGTAAAACTTTAGAACATATATGGTATAAATCTGTCTGATTAAGTGCATGCTACTTTATATTGTTCCATTTTCTTTAACTTGTACACACAGATCTTTCACCAAATATATTTTTTTTATTGGCGTAATGTTTTATCAGTCCTGTACACATCTGTAAAGTAATGTGAGCGAAATCCAACATATAATTTTGGTATGCAAGTATTAGGCGAAATAGAGTGTGCTAAGTTAATTGGAATAAGAAATGTTTATAATTTTTGTAATGATATCAGAATCTGTAATTGAGTAGAATTGTTCGCTAAATATATTAAACTTCATAAAATGTAAAACACGTTTTCCTTACTACCATTATATTACCATATAACGTGCTACACTGTAAATAATAATCGTGAAAATAAGTGCCTGTTATAATGGAAGAAGACCACTTTCCTGTCAGACTACTTGTGTCAGGTATGCGCATTAGAAAAGAAAATCACAATTGTGTGTATTGATAGTGCGTCGAATTGGTTGTGTTGTGTGTTATTTTCGAGTGTGATATACTAATACTGATTATGTTGAAGATATCTGGAAGTTCAAAATTAAGAAAGGCAATGTATGAGAGAACAACATTTAATTTGTGACCGTTGTGCGGTAAGAAACTTAATTTTAGTTAGCCACGTGAAACGCAATATTTTTTCAGGATCATTCCCCGGCCCCGAGAACATACGTAGAAAAACTTCCGGTACGCTCTTCCGCAGGAGCAGGGCGTGAACTATAAGTAACACAGACAAGCGCTCTTTTGGCACCTCACAGCTTAGTCCATTGGTTAATGCAGCGGGTGGCTGGTCCGAAGGTCCCGGGATCGAACCATGGCGTGGTTACTTTTACATTTTTAAAGAAGAAAATTAACTATTTTTGTATGTATATACACATTAGAAACTTTAATAAAAGTAGTGATATAATATTCCAAATTGTGGCCACTAAAACCAGGAACAGGAGTTTATAAAATTATGTGAGCAATACAATGTTGTTACTAAATATACGGTCAGCCATTTTTTTATGACCCGTTCGTTTTAGAGTAATCGGTTGGCAGCGAGAGTAGGCGGTAAATTTAAGACGACAGTTTTTACTGTCTAGAGCTAGAATATGCGATGCTAACTCACTTCCACACTATATTCAAACAATTTTCAATAAACAGGGGTGGTAACATAGAAATTACCAATATCCCAGAGTACATAGCAACATAATGTTTGCAGCATTTACTGTTCCCCCTTCGTATTATTTTTATCTTATTCTTCGTACATGATGGATTCCAGATAAACGAAAAACCACAAAGCCCGAGATCAAACGGTAAAGTCTTCAATAGAAACACACAACGGTTTCAAGCTGATAATGAAGTCAATGTGTATGTGCGGAATTCGTGCAAAGAGCAGCCGAAGGATATCCACGAGCACGGCATTCTTTGGGAGGTATCGCAGTGGCATAAATACCTAAAAAAATGTGTACAATAATTTTAAGGCTAGCCCCTCAGTACACGGATGAAATTGTTGTTACGTGAATGGACGGGTCGTGCATGTGAGGCACCACAGAACTTAATTAAGTGAAAAATGCATGAAAGACTTTTTAAATAAAATACCTTTATGTTACAAAAGATAAATGTGTTATTTATTGATATATCGTGTTGGAAACACGACACTCGTGATTTTTGTTGTTCTCTCTCGATATTTATCAAAACATGTTTGTTTTACCTTACGAATAACAGATACAATCATATTTTACGCCGTAAAATTACGACTTGTAAGAAGTTTCATCTGATTACACACATGAAATATTAAGAATAATAGGATAGTGTAAAGACACGTCTTGAGACTTAGAAGTGTTCTGTGTATTGTCTGTACCACAGGTAAAGAAACGAATCCTTTTCACCCATGTAAATTTTCGTCAACCCATTCCATGCATAACATTTCACAGTGTTTAAGGCACAGCCACTTTTTGCACAACGTACAAAAGAACCATGTTGCACTGTTTTTGCACTTGCAGTATATCCCTCTTTTTGCTGACAATTGGTCTTCTTTTTATTCTGGTATAAAATATGACAGTCTTGCTGCTGACTTCCTGCTGGGTTGCGGCAGATATCGCAGCTGGGATTTCCCCCTCATTTGTTCGGCAACTAAGGATAGTTCTAAGTTCTTGACAAACTGTTTTCTTGATATATAGAGTTCTCTTGACTAGTATTTGCTCGAAACAAAATATAGGCGTTCATTTCAGCAACGTTCATTAGTGCATAGAACACACACAGTGGCCATCTAAGTACATTTCTACCCACGTCATATTCTACGCATATTTCATCTACCACATCCACACCTCCATTCGACATGTTGTAAAATGTTATAATTTCAGGTTTTCTACTATCACCGGTTTCACTGTCAATGTTGTCATCGTGGTGCATTAGCAAAATGGTACTAAACATTTCCCTTTCTTTGGAACATAAGGAACTAGGGTACAAGTTTCTTGGAAACCAAAAATGCTGGAGTTTATTTCCTTATTTTTTTGTTTCAATAAATTATTTCGGTGTGTTACCTTTATGTTTCCTAAGCCTGTCAACCATGTAGTATCGTAAGTTTTCACCCGTTCTTGAACAAATCTGTAGTTTATAAACCAATTATCAGCAGTCGCATTTCTCCCAGTATCCAATACTGGCTGTAACATTCACAATACAACGTCTTAGAGTTTGTTGCTGACAGAGTTCGGTCCTTCTGCTTGTGACCAACATATACTTGAAGGATAACATAAAGTGTCTTAGAATCTGCAAGATTAAATACGTTTAGTCCATATTTTAGATGCCTTGGAAAGGATGTATATGCGGAAACTACACCTCCCACGTAATGCTACTAACATTTCATCAATCGTGCAAAATTCTTCTTGCAGTTATCAACAAACGATTCAAACAATTCCCTAAATGCTGCAATTTTCACGGTTTTCTTTCATTCTTCTCTTGTGCTTATATCATCGAACCTTATACCTCGCAAAAGAAATCGAACTCTTCTTTATGACATTGCAACTGCGAACGCTTCAATTCCAATTCCATGTTGATCCCAAAATTCTTCTATATTCAATCTACCTGAATGCAACACACTGGATAAATATAAGATACCAAGAAATGCCTTGATTTCCTCCTTTGTTGTTTCCTTACCGTCAAATTTATCTTGATTCTGAGTTTCTACTTGCTTGATGAAACTATTAGTGTTTCAATAAGATCAATAATGTTTTCAATAAAAACAAGAACCAACAATCCTCTACTATCTGTGCATTCCTTGCATTTCCAACTACACCCCCAGTAATTTTGACATAATATTATGGCTTCGAGTTCTGACATTCAGAGCGGGACATTCAATACGCCATTTGGTGATCTTTGTTATCTCCTCATAGAAACGTGTCGATTGTGCTTGCACAAGTGGTGATGTTTGTTCTCCTCTACTGCTAGAAAGATTGCTAGCTCCTTCCTCCATACTTTCAAGTTCACTGTCACTGTTATGAGAACTCGTAAGTTGAAAAGTGGGATCAGTGTCCGAATCATCGTCCGAAAAGTTAAATTCCGACATTTCAATGTTTTCGATCAATTTTCTCGTTTCTTCTAGAGTCAATTTCGTTGACATTTTCTACAAACACGAATTGCGAGTGTCCCAACGAAAATGTCAATCAATGCTTTCTATGTTATGCGAGTAGACTAGTGGTGCCTTACAGGCACCCATTAAAAACAATAGCTTCCCGTTCAAAGACAACTCAAGCACTAACTATACAAATACGAACAATTGACTATCGGCAACCACAAAGAAAGGTACACTGAGTGTCACAATAGTATATATCTGATATCTATTGGAAAAACAGAAAAAAATATTTATTCTGTGTGCTACGTGCTTCTCAGGCACAACACGTGTACTACAGGGTGATTGAAATAATTACTGTAAAATATTCTCTGCCTCGTTATTTATTGACTGCTCCTAATAGAACTCAATGCCAGACTTTCGATTTCCGAGTAGCATTATGGTTAGACCTCAGAAATAAATCGAAATACGATTCTTGATTTTGTTGTTCTAACCCTTGCTTGCGGAGGAACCGTCGACTTAATTTTCACCCATTTTTCTAAAGTGTTTTGTATTGGGAACAATAGAAAATTAATAGAACTTATTTATATAAAATAAATTAGTCTACAATGGTGAAAATTAATCCTATCTACAATAGCATAACTAATATCGTTAGGGAACTGAACATTAATACTATCAGTATTGAAAATATTTATAAGACATGTAATGAATAGTCAACATATTAACATATTTTATTAATGTACCAGGTGTACGCATAAGTTTTTGCCGGTTTTTGTGGTAAAGAAAACACGTAATTTTCAAGGAAAATTAATTTTGTTTTATTCAAAATATTGGCCATCGGTTTCTACACATTTCAGGTAATTGATGCATACCATGCCAGAAAAACTGCTTGTTTTGCAGCAAAACATTCGTAGAGCCATTTTCCAACTTCTTCGAAATTGCTGAAGTGCTGCTCTGCGAGCGCGTGTCCCATTAATGCGAAAAGGTGATAGTCAGATAGCGCCAGGTCTGGTTAGTACGACGGGTGCGGAAGGATGTCCCATCCAAGCGATTTCAAGGTGTCTTTCACTGGTTTTTCTGTGTGAGACGACGCATTGTCGTGTAACACAATCACTTTGCCATGTCTTCGGGCCCATTCCGGTCGTCTTTCGATCAATGCTTGATTTAAATTAATCATTTGTTGGCGATAGTGTTGTGCATTAACGGTTTCGCCGGGCTTCAAGAGTTCATAATACACAATACCGCTCTGGTTCCACCAGACACAAAGCATGGTCTTCTTGCCGAAGCCTTGGTTTTGAAGGCTTCGCCAGGTCAAAGCCACGATTTTTGCCGTTTCGAGTTTTTAAAATAAATCAACTTTTCGTCACCCGTCACAATTCGATACAAAAAGGATTTTCTTTCGTGGCATTGAAGCAGCTTTTCACAATTGACTTCGCGTTTTTCCATTTGACGTTCATTCAAATCGTGTGGGACATATTTACCCAGTTTATAAATCTTCTCCATTGCTCGTAAACGTCTTCTGATTGTTCCTTGTGACACATTTAATGCTTTTGCCAATTGCTGTTGAGTTTGAGTTGGGGCATCCTCCAATAACACCTGCAATTGCTCGTTTTCGTACTTCTGCCGCATTGACATTTCGTACAATGCGTGCCGCAAATGTTCTTTTTCAGGCACAAACTTCGACATGATCACTGAACGATAAAACAAAGACGCTAGTGTTTGGCGATTCAACTTGTGTGTGTTTGTAGTTTAATGTCAGACAAACAAAATGACGTATGTGTCGAATGAAAACTCTGCGTACTTTTTGCTAGCGCCATCTCTTAGGTAAACCGGAAACTACTTATGCATACACCTGGTATGTGTTAACATATTAACTACAAAAAAAACATCCTTTCTTTTGTGATAGAAAAAGAAAGGGATACAGAAAGTGGCAGTTACCCTTAATTCTCAGGGTTTGCGTTTGTGTTTAGTACATTTTCCCAACTTTCCGGCAGCTCCGTTATAACCAAGCGGTAAAAAGGTGTTTTGAGTGTTTTAAAGCCATGAGTGACTGCGCCAAGGATGTTTGAATGGCAAAGATTATTCTTCAGGATATGGTAGAAGTGATAATCTCTTAGGGCAAGGTGCGTTTGATATCGTACATACCACTTTATCTCCCAGCTAATTAGCTATAATGTATTCCTGGGGTGCCTCTCGCGCCCTAGTGCCTGGGGTGCTTAATTCTCGTATTACTGATTACGTTTAACAATGCGACGTCAAAAATGGCAAGAATGTCTTACGTTACTTTGTATATTTGAACACTATAATTAAGAGTAAATTTGTGATTATCCAGCCCAAAATAAAATGTATATGAAAAAACAGTTAAGAGAAAGGGGGATACAACACAAATGATTCCTGGTTGTTGATGAAAATGAGCTACGAAGAGCAGTGTTTTTTTGTTACTTTTATAGATATACATTGAATAAATGCGATTTCACCTGTAAATTATCCAAGAAAAATACAGAAATAAATTAAGTAATTGTTTTATTGTAGACAAAAACCAAAGCGCCCCGGTAGAAATTAAAATTATTCTACAACGTATACAAAAGAAGAAGTTAAAATCATAGGGACTAATGGAGGTTACTAAGCCAATGCCAGGTCCTGTCAGTTTCAGAGTCAAAGTAAGATTTTCCCACTGTTGTCCATGTATATTCCAACATTGTATGGCTTATCTCTGTCGATCTTGTGGCTACTGAAATCTCATAGGAGCGTAAATGGAGAATACTAAGCGATTGAAAAGGATCTATCAATTTTTGAGTCACATTCATTTTTTATTCACCATTGCAGAACGTGACGAATCAAGGATGTATAGATCATCTTTGTCGGACTTGTAGTTGCTGAGATCTAGGAAGCTTAAAAATGGAGAACACCAAGCGACTTGAAAGGATCTACCAATTTTATTGACAAACTTGTAGGGTATTCCACGGTTTGGGATCATTATAAATCCAATGTTGTATGAAGTGAAAAATAAAAAAAAAATAACGTTAAACACTTTAATTAGCTTCGTTGTGTTAGAAATGAAGTCAATTTTATGTAAACCACTCAGAACTTAAGTAATCATAGCATCGACTACCAAACTACAAACTTCTAAAATAGCAGAAACATTCCCTATTGCAAGGGGCAAAGGAAACACATGGCCCGTGTTGCGCCAAAAGGAAATTTAAAAATATATTCAATAAATAGTACAAAAAATACAAAAGTTTATTATTTATCGAATTTTGTATAAACTTTCCCATTGCTATGTGTCCTGTTTTATTAAAGGAACTTTTCTTCTTGGCGCTGTTATGCTCAGTAACAAATTACAAAAAAAAAAAAAACGAAGTGGTTAAAATTACTTTGAGACAAGAGGCAGATGTCAACAAAGAGTAATACCAGCACAGATAGCAATTACCACTGATCAGCAAAGCACTTCGTCCCAGCCCATTAAAACCAGTTTAATCGTGAAATCAATTAAATCTACGTCCTCTGTACTTAACGATGTTTACTTTTTTTGATTTGTCGTACTCATAAATTCAAGGAATATAATCGTGTGAAAAAAACTATAGTTCTTCCCGATTATTCTTTGTTGTAAACCGGGACTTTTATCCGACCTAAGAATTATTTCCGGGACACAGTGATGAATATCTCGATTCCGGTACGATCCCGGATTTCCTTACTGTTTAATCACTTTCCCATTTGGATTAGAATTCCAATTCCCATTTATTGAGAATATGCTCCATTTCTTTCAAATTCAGCGATCAAGATAGCGACAGACAAACACTTGATGAAAAATGAGCACCGTGTGTTGCGTTGATTTAATAGAAAAGTGTGGTAGTCACGCACGGACAAAGAACAGTGTTTGTTGAATTTACACATGCATTTTTTATTGTGTTGAATCAACTTATACTTCGTTAAAATGTACTTTGGTTAAATATTGTGATACGCAAGCATTGACGGAAGAGATTATAAAGGGTAAAAGTATTTCTCATCTTTGAATCAATTAAAAGCAAAAAATGGATTTGTTGACTCCATGTTTCTAGTGTTTGGACTTAGTAGAATATCTTACACTCAAGCATTTATCTTTAATATACGGGCTTTTTTGTTGACTTCTTCCCGAGGAATGACTTCTCGTTCAGTATTTTATTTTCGTTATTCAAAGTGTATCCCAAAACGTGACCAGTGGCTGTTTTTGTTTTTTTCGAACAACACAACGAAACGAACAGGCAACAGTGATGCATGTAGCGCCATCAGTTGTGGATCTATGGCAACATACGCCAAATGGGTTTAGTTCACTCAACAGCGGTGAGAAGAAAATGTGTTTATCTTTACAATCTAGATATTTTTCGTGTTTCGAATATGGATTATAAAAACTCATGTAACTTAATGGGTATTACATCACGAAATTGAGTTCCAACACACATCGAATCTTACGAAACAGTTTTCGGAGCGGAAAAAGTCACGGTACTGCCGCAAATACCCTACTGCCCAGACCTCGTCTCATGCGATTTCTTGCTCTTTCCGCTATTGAAGAATGCATTAAGCAGTCGACAATTCGCAACGGGTGTTGAGGTTCGAATCCGAGATGCAGTCTCTCTTGCGAAGTAGACCCGAAAAAGAATCAGATGACAGGATGCGTCAAAAGTGTAGGCCGACATTTCGAGAAGGAACCAAAATGTAATGAGAGTGACGGTGATAGCGAATAATATTGCAAAATATTTGTACATCTGTATTGTGACATTTAAATGATTTTTTTAATCACACTTACTAAGGATAATTATTTTAATTAGCAGTCTTGAAGCCACTTTATTGTTATCTAATGACCAAGGGCGTCGGCAAGGTGAGCATCTGCCCCCGCTGGATTTCACATTTAATACATTTTGCTATTCTATTGTCACATAGTTGTATGATTTCATGTTTTTCACTACGTGCATTTCATATAGAGTAGTTGGGGTTCTGATAGTACATATCCGGATTGGTTCCCACATTTATTTTAATCTATGTAATCTCAAATACGCTCGTTGATACCCACATAACAAACCTTTTAAAAATATCGCAAGCAAAAGAACGAAAGGGATTATTATACAATCAAACTCATATAATAAGTGCAAGAAAGACTAATAAACTAAACGTATTATACAAATTCCTTTCAAGTATTATTTTACAAGTCATTATCTTAAGATGCTTTATTACTCACACTCCCTATCTTTAATTTTAAAAAAATACCGATTTCGCATTTTAAAACGTTTTCCATGTAATACTTACTCATATTTATGAAATGAACTGTTTCAAACTTTGAAGCTAATTATTTTAGGCGAGATATTTGAAGGTCCGCAACGTTGGACATCATAGCCCAGATTTTCAAATTTCCTATCAATAACAAATATCTTCAAATTATCGGTTAGTTCATTTTATAGATATTCTTTAATATTATCTAACCAATTTTTAAATTTACCATTCTTGCCAATTAATTGTAATATATATATATATATATATATATATATATATATATATATATATATATATATATATATATATATATATATTACAATTAATTGGCAAGAATGGTAAATTTAAAAATTGGTTAGATAATATTAAAGAATATCTATAAAATGAACTAACCGATAATTTGAAGATATTTGTTATTGATAGGAAATTTGAAAATCTGGGCTATGATGTCCAACGTTGCGGACCTTCAAATATCTCGCCTAAAATAATTAGCTTCAAAGTTTGAAACAGTTCATTTCATAAATATGAGTAAGTATTACATGGAAAACGTTTTAAAATGCGAAATCGGTATTTTTTTAAAATTAAAGATAGGGAGTGTGAGTAATAAAGCATCTTAAGATAATGACTTGTAAAATAATACTTGAAAGGAATTTGTATAATACGTTTAGTTTATTAGTCTTTCTTGCACTTATTATATGAGTTTGATTGTATAATAATCCCTTTCGTTCTTTTGCTTGCGATATTTTTAAAAGGTTTGTTATGTGGGTATCAACGAGCGTATTTGAGATTACATAGATTAAAATAAATGTGGGAACCAATCCGGATATGTACTATCAGAACCCCAACTACTCTATATGAAATGCACGTAGTGAAAAACATGAAATCATACAACTATGTGACAATAGAATAGCAAAATGTATTAAATGTGAAATCCAGCGGGGGCAGATGCTCACCTTGCCGACGCCCTTGGTCATTAGATAACAATAAAGTGGCTTCAAGACTGCTAATTAAAATAATTATCCTTAGTAAGTGTGATTAAAAAAATCATTTAAATGTCACAATACAGATGTACAAATATTTTGCAATATTATTCGCTATCACCGTCACTCTCATTACATTTTGGTTCCTTCTCGAAATGTCGGCCTACACTTTTGACGCATCCTGTCATCTGATTCTTTTTCGGGTCTACTTCGCAAGAGAGACTGCATCTCGGATTCGAACCTCAACACCCGTTGCGAATTGTCGACTGCTTAATGCATTCTTCAATAGCGGAAAGAGCAAGAAATCGCATGAGACGAGGTCTGGGCAGTAGGGTATTTGCGGCAGTACCGTGACTTTTTCCGCTCCGAAAACTGTTTCGTAAGATTCGATGTGTGTTGGAACTCAATTTCGTGATGTAATACCCATTAAGTTACATGAGTTTTTATAATCCATATTCGAAACACGAAAAATATCTAGATTGTAAAGATAAACACATTTTCTTCTCACCGCTGTTGAGTGAACTAAACCCATTTGGCGTATGTTGCCATAGATCCACAACTGATGGCGCTACATGCATCACTGTTGCCTGTTCGTTTCGTTGTGTTGTTCGAAAAAAACAAAAACAGCCACTGGTCACGTTTTGGGATACACTTTGAATAACGAAAATAAAATACTGAACGAGAAGTCATTCCTCGGGAAGAAGTCAACAAAAAAGCCCGTATATTAAAGATAAATGCTTGAGTGTAAGATATTCTACTAAGTCCAAACACTAGAAACATGGAGTCAACAAATCCATTTTTTGCTTTTAATTGATTCAAAGATGAGAAATACTTTTACCCTTTATAATCTCTTCCGTCAATGCTTGCGTATCACAATATTTAACCAAAGTACATTTTAACGAAGTATAAGTTGATTCAACACAATAAAAAATGCATGTGTAAATTCAACAAACACTGTTCTTTGTCCGTGCGTGACTACCACACTTTTCTATTAAATCAACGCAACACACGGTGCTCATTTTTCATCAAGTGTTTGTCTGTCGCTATCTTGATCGCTGAATTTGAAAGAAATGGAGCATATTCTCAATAAATGGGAATTGGAATTCTAATCCAAATGGGAAAGTGATTAAACAGTAAGGAAATCCGGGATCGTACCGGAATCGAGATATTCATCACTGTGTCCCGGAAATAATTCTTAGGTCGGATAAAAGTCCCGGTTTACAACAAAGAATAATTGGGAAGAATTATAGTTTTTTTCACACGATTATATTCCTTGAATTTATGAGTACGACAAATCAAAAAAAGTAAACATCGTTAAGTACAGAGGACGTAGATTTAATTGATTTCACGATTAAACTGGTTTTAATGGGCTGGGACGAAGTGCTTTGCTGATCAGTGGTAATTGCTATCTGTGCTGGTATTACTCTTTGTTGACATCTGCCTCTTGTCTCAAAGTAATTTTAACCACTTCGTTTTTTTTTTTTTTGTAATTTGTTACTGAGCATAACAGCGCCAAGAAGAAAAGTTCCTTTAATAAAACAGGACACATAGCAATGGGAAAGTTTATACAAAATTCGATAAATAATAAACTTTTGTATTTTTTGTACTATTTATTGAATATATTTTTAAATTTCCTTTTGGCGCAACACGGGCCATGTGTTTCCTTTGCCCCTTGCAATAGGGAATGTTTCTGCTATTTTAGAAGTTTGTAGTTTGGTAGTCGATGCTATGATTACTTAAGTTCTGAGTGGTTTACATAAAATTGACTTCATTTCTAACACAACGAAGCTAATTAAAGTGTTTAACGTTATTTTTTTTTTATTTTTCACTTCATACAACATTGGATTTATAATGATCCCAAACCGTGGAATACCCTACAAGTTTGTCAATAAAATTGGTAGATCCTTTCAAGTCGCTTGGTGTTCTCCATTTTTAAGCTTCCTAGATCTCAGCAACTACAAGTCCGACAAAGATGATCTATACATCCTTGATTCGTCACGTTCTGCAATGGTGAATAAAAAATGAATGTGACTCAAAAATTGATAGATCCTTTTCAATCGCTTAGTATTCTCCATTTACGCTCCTATGAGATTTCAGTAGCCACAAGATCGACAGAGATAAGCCATACAATGTTGGAATATACATGGACAACAGTGGGAAAATCTTACTTTGACTCTGAAACTGACAGGACCTGGCATTGGCTTAGTAACCTCCATTAGTCCCTATGATTTTAACTTCTTCTTTTGTATACGTTGTAGAATAATTTTAATTTCTACCGGGGCGCTTTGGTTTTTGTCTACAATAAAACAATTACTTAATTTATTTCTGTATTTTTCTTGGATAATTTACAGGTGAAATCGCATTTATTCAATGTATATCTATAAAAGTAACAAAAAAACACTGCTCTTCGTAGCTCATTTTCATCAACAACCAGGAATCATTTGTGTTGTATCCCCCTTTCTCTTAACTGTTTTTTCATATACATTTTATTTTGGGCTGGATAATCACAAATTTACTCTTAATTATAGTGTTCAAATATACAAAGTAACGTAAGACATTCTTGCCATTTTTGACGTCGCATTGTTAAACGTAATCAGTAATACGAGAATTAAGCACCCCAGGCACTAGGGCGCGAGAGGCACCCCAGGAATACATTATAGCTAATTAGCTGGGAGATAAAGTGGTATGTACGATATCAAACGCACCTTGCCCTAAGAGATTATCACTTCTACCATATCCTGAAGAATAATCTTTGCCATTCAAACATCCTTGGCGCAGTCACTCATGGCTTTAAAACACTCAAAACACCTTTTTACCGCTTGGTTATAACGGAGCTGCCGGAAAGTTGGGAAAATGTACTAAACACAAACGCAAACCCTGAGAATTAAGGGTAACTGCCACTTTCTGTATCCCTTTCTTTTTCTATCACAAAAGAAAGGATGTTTTTTTTGTAGTTAATATGTTAACACATACCAGGTGTATGCATAAGTAGTTTCCGGTTTACCTAAGAGATGGCGCTAGCAAAAAGTACGCAGAGTTTTCATTCGACACATACGTCATTTTGTTTGTCTGACATTAAACTACAAACACACACAAGTTGAATCGCCAAACACTAGCGTCTTTGTTTTATCGTTCAGTGATCATGTCGAAGTTTGTGCCTGAAAAAGAACATTTGCGGCACGCATTGTACGAAATGTCAATGCGGCAGAAGTACGAAAACGAGCAATTGCAGGTGTTATTGGAGGATGCCCCAACTCAAACTCAACAGCAATTGGCAAAAGCATTAAATGTGTCACAAGGAACAATCAGAAGACGTTTACGAGCAATGGAGAAGATTTATAAACTGGGTAAATATGTCCCACACGATTTGAATGAACGTCAAATGGAAAAACGCGAAGTCAATTGTGAAAAGCTGCTTCAATGCCACGAAAGAAAATCCTTTTTGTATCGAATTGTGACGGGTGACGAAAAGTTGATTTATTTTAAAAACTCGAAACGGCAAAAATCGTGGCTTTGACCTGGCGAAGCCTTCAAAACCAAGGCTTCGGCAAGAAGACCATGCTTTGTGTCTGGTGGAACCAGAGCGGTATTGTGTATTATGAACTCTTGAAGCCCGGCGAAACCGTTAATGCACAACACTATCGCCAACAAATGATTAATTTAAATCAAGCATTGATCGAAAGACGACCGGAATGGGCCCGAAGACATGGCAAAGTGATTGTGTTACACGACAATGCGTCGTCTCACACAGAAAAACCAGTGAAAGACACCTTGAAATCGCTTGGATGGGACATCCTTCCGCACCCGTCGTACTAACCAGACCTGGCGCTATCTGACTATCACCTTTTCGCATTAATGGGACACGCGCTCGCAGAGCAGCACTTCAGCAATTTCGAAGAAGTTGGAAAATGGCTCTACGAATGTTTTGCTGCAAAACAAGCAGTTTTTCTGGCATGGTATGCATCAATTACCTGAAATGTGTAGAAACCGATGGCCAATATTTTGAATAAAACAAAATTAATTTTCCTTGAAAATTACGTGTTTTCTTTACCACAAAAACCGGCAAAAACTTATGCGTACACCTGGTACATTAATAAAATATGTTAATATGTTGACTATTCATTACATGTCTTATAAATATTTTCAATACTGATAGTATTAATGTTCAGTTCCCTAACGATATTAGTTATGCTATTGTAGATAGGATTAATTTTCACCATTGTAGACTAATTTATTTTATATAAATAAGTTCTATTAATTTTCTATTGTTCCCAATACAAAACACTTTAGAAAAATGGGTGAAAATTAAGTCGACGGTTCCTCCGCAAGCAAGGGTTAGAACAACAAAATCAAGAATCGTATTTCGATTTATTTCTGAGGTCTAACCATAATGCTACTCGGAAATCGAAAGTCTGGCATTGAGTTCTATTAGGAGCAGTCAATAAATAACGAGGCAGAGAATATTTTACAGTAATTATTTCAATCACCCTGTAGTACACGTGTTGTGCCTGAGAAGCACGTAGCACACAGAATAAATATTTTTTTCTGTTTTTCCAATAGATATCAGATATATACTATTGTGACACTCAGTGTACCTTTCTTTGTGGTTGCCGATAGTCAATTGTTCGTATTTGTATAGTTAGTGCTTGAGTTGTCTTTGAACGGGAAGCTATTGTTTTTAATGGGTGCCTGTAAGGCACCACTAGTCTACTCGCATAACATAGAAAGCATTGATTGACATTTTCGTTGGGACACTCGCAATTCGTGTTTGTAGAAAATGTCAACGAAATTGACTCTAGAAGAAACGAGAAAATTGATCGAAAACATTGAAATGTCGGAATTTAACTTTTCGGACGATGATTCGGACACTGATCCCACTTTTCAACTTACGAGTTCTCATAACAGTGACAGTGAACTTGAAAGTATGGAGGAAGGAGCTAGCAATCTTTCTAGCAGTAGAGGAGAACAAACATCACCACTTGTGCAAGCACAATCGACACGTTTCTATGAGGAGATAACAAAGATCACCAAATGGCGTATTGAATGTCCCGCTCTGAATGTCAGAACTCGAAGCCATAATATTATGTCAAAATTACTGGGGGTGTAGTTGGAAATGCAAGGAATGCACAGATAGTAGAGGATTGTTGGTTCTTGTTTTTATTGAAAACATTATTGATCTTATTGAAACACTAATAGTTTCATCAAGCAAGTAGAAACTCAGAATCAAGATAAATTTGACGGTAAGGAAACAACAAAGGAGGAAATCAAGGCATTTCTTGGTATCTTATATTTATCCAGTGTGTTGCATTCAGGTAGATTGAATATAGAAGAATTTTGGGATCAACATGGAATTGGAATTGAAGCGTTCGCAGTTGCAATGTCATAAAGAAGAGTTCGATTTCTTTTGCGAGGTATAAGGTTCGATGATATAAGCACAAGAGAAGAATGAAAGAAAACCGTGAAAATTGCAGCATTTAGGGAATTGTTTGAATCGTTTGTTGATAACTGCAAGAAGAATTTTGCACGATTGATGAAATGTTAGTAGCATTACGTGGGAGGTGTAGTTTCCGCATATACATCCTTTCCAAGGCATCTAAAATATGGACTAAACGTATTTAATCTTGCAGATTCTAAGACACTTTATGTTATCCTTCAAGTATATGTTGGTCACAAGCAGAAGGACCGAACTCTGTCAGCAACAAACTCTAAGACGTTGTATTGTGAATGTTACAGCCAGTATTGGATACTGGGAGAAATGCGACTGCTGATAATTGGTTTATAAACTACAGATTTGTTCAAGAACGGGTGAAAACTTACGATACTACATGGTTGACAGGCTTAGGAAACATAAAGGTAACACACCGAAATAATTTATTGAAACAAAAAAATAAGGAAATAAACTCCAGCATTTTTGGTTTCCAAGAAACTTGTACCCTAGTTCCTTATGTTCCAAAGAAAGGGAAATGTTTAGTACCATTTTGCTAATGCACCACGATGACAACATTGACAGTGAAACCGGTGATAGTAGAAAACCTGAAATTATAACATTTTACAACATGTCGAATGGAGGTGTGGATGTGGTAGATGAAATATGCGTAGAATATGACGTGGGTAGAAATGTACTTAGATGGCCACTGTGTGTGTTCTATGCACTAATGAACGTTGCTGAAATGAACGCCTATATTTTGTTTCGAGCAAATACTAGTCAAGAGAACTCTATATATCAAGAAAACAGTTTGTCAAGAACTTAGAACTATCCTTAGTTGCCGAACAAATGAGGGGGAAATCCCAGCTGCGATATCTGCCGCAACCCAGCAGGAAGTCAGCAGCAAGACTGTCATATTTTATACCAGAATAAAAAGAAGACCAATTGTCAGCAAAAAGAGGGATATACTGCAAGTGCAAAAACAGTGCAACATGGTTCTTTTGTACGTTGTGCAAAAAGTGGCTGTGCCTTAAACACTGTGAAATGTTATGCATGGAATGGGTTGACGAAAATTTACATGGGTGAAAAGGATTCGTTTCTTTACCTGTGGTACAGACAATACACAGAACACTTCTAAGTCTCAAGACGTGTCTTTACACTATCCTATTATTCTTAATATTTCATGTGTGTAATCAGATGAAACTTCTTACAAGTCGTAATTTTACGGCGTAAAATATGATTGTATCTGTTATTCGTAAGGTAAAACAAACATGTTTTGATAAATATCGAGAGAGAACAACAAAAATCACGAGTGTCGTGTTTCCAACACGATATATCAATAAATAACACATTTATCTTTTGTAACATAAAGGTATTTTATTTAAAAAGTCTTTCATGCATTTTTCACTTAATTAAGTTCTGTGGTGCCTCACATGCACGACCCGTCCATTCACGTAACAACAATTTCATCCGTGTACTGAGGGGCTAGCCTTAAAATTATTGTACACATTTTTTTAGGTATTTATGCCACTGCGATACCTCCCAAAGAATGCCGTGCTCGTGGATATCCTTCGGCTGCTCTTTGCACGAATTCCGCACATACACATTGACTTCATTATCAGCTTGAAACCGTTGTGTGTTTCTATTGAAGACTTTACCGTTTGATCTCGGGCTTTGTGGTTTTTCGTTTATCTGGAATCCATCATGTACGAAGAATAAGATAAAAATAATACGAAGGGGGAACAGTAAATGCTGCAAACATTATGTTGCTATGTACTCTGGGATATTGGTAATTTCTATGTTACCACCCCTGTTTATTGAAAATTGTTTGAATATAGTGTGGAAGTGAGTTAGCATCGCATATTCTAGCTCTAGACAGTAAAAACTGTCGTCTTAAATTTACCGCCTACTCTCGCTGCCAACCGATTACTCTAAAACGAACGGGTCATAAAAAAATGGCTGACCGTATATTTAGTAACAACATTGTATTGCTCACATAATTTTATAAACTCCTGTTCCTGGTTTTAGTGGCCACAATTTGGAATATTATATCACTACTTTTATTAAAGTTTCTAATGTGTATATACATACAAAAATAGTTAATTTTCTTCTTTAAAAATGTAAAAGTAACCACGCCATGGTTCGATCCCGGGACCTTCGGACCAGCCACCCGCTGCATTAACCAATGGACTAAGCTGTGAGGTGCCAAAAGAGCGCTTGTCTGTGTTACTTATAGTTCACGCCCTGCTCCTGCGGAAGAGCGTACCGGAAGTTTTTCTACGTATGTTCTCGGGGCCGGGGAATGATCCTGAAAAAATATTGCGTTTCACGTGGCTAACTAAAATTAAGTTTCTTACCGCACAACGGTCACAAATTAAATGTTGTTCTCTCATACATTGCCTTTCTTAATTTTGAACTTCCAGATATCTTCAACATAATCAGTATTAGTATATCACACTCGAAAATAACACACAACACAACCAATTCGACGCACTATCAATACACACAATTGTGATTTTCTTTTCTAATGCGCATACCTGACACAAGTAGTCTGACAGGAAAGTGGTCTTCTTCCATTATAACAGGCACTTATTTTCACGATTATTATTTACAGTGTAGCACGTTATATGGTAATATAATGGTAGTAAGGAAAACGTGTTTTACATTTTATGAAGTTTAATATATTTAGCGAACAATTCTACTCAATTACAGATTCTGATATCATTACAAAAATTATAAACATTTCTTATTCCAATTAACTTAGCACACTCTATTTCGTTTAATACTTGCATACCAAAATTATATGTTGGATTTCGCTCACCTTACTTTACAGATGTGTACAGGACTGATAAAATATTACGCCAATAAAAAAATATATTTTGTGAAAGATCTGTGTGTACAAGTTAAAGAAAATGGAACAATATAAGGTAACATACACTTAATCAGACAGATTTATACCATATCTGTTCTAAAGTTTTACCCTCAAAATTTTTCAACTTTCTCTCACATTATTTTGAGTCAAATTTCAGCAAAATAATTCATTGTTTTTCCCATTTGAAAATACCTCATGTTTCGGTTTTTAGATTTCTTGCTACCACCATCTGGCGCATCCTTGTACTCACGAAATTCTACTATTTCTACCAATCATTTAGATACTCTGTACGTCTGAGATACTTTTACATTAATTGAAACACAACATATTACACAGCACGTTTTCACTACATTCCTTCAGTCCAGTCATATTTTGCAAGTACTTAGTATCATATTTTTTCAGGGTAGGTACAGGACTTCTAAATATATAAACAATTAGAATCTTTAAGATCTCGGTCTGTAATTCCACAATTAATTGAGACTAAAACTTGTTGCACGTACACATGCAATGAGCCAGCATGAAGCAAATATGTGTACTTTTCGAAATGAGTGAGTCGCACAATTTTTATGCATAGTGTATAATAATCTCCACGTACTAGATAAATTAGTAGAATGCACAATGATGAAGAATTTGTTATGGCACCATGTTATGTTATGACGTGAGTATTATTGTTTTAAATACGTACATTTTAAGTAGTTTTATCATAGAGTTATACAACTCAACGATAGGTAGAACTGGCGCCACCGTCTACGTGGGTTTTAATTCAAAGTGTGGCGCAAGTTGAACATTCAACTGTTTCTTTGTTTGGCAAGAACGAAACAGCGAGTCGTGCGCTGCCTGGTATTATATCATTTGTATGTGTCACACACGATCTTTTTATGAAAAAAAATGAGAATTCGCATTAGAATTCACCTTACTTAAGTTCAACACGTAAGATACAAACAATTCATAATTTAATGAATTAATCAATATAAAGTATTATTTAATATAAAAATCACTTACATAAAACGTTCTTGATAAATAATAAATTTGTTCTCAAAAAAAGATTATTTTGTTAAATTTTGAATTTTAATTATGGTCTTTAGGCATCTAAAGCTCTTTGGGCTAGGGGATGGGAAAGGATTCGGGAAGCTGTCGGCCAGGGCCTATGCTGAAGATGCCATTCACGTTGTTATTTGTTAAACAAAACAATATAATGTTAATACTTAAAGCCATATAACATA
>JAGDQP010017299.1:0-31459 GCA_022664845.1 Lepisma saccharinum | reverse complement strand
TACTTTCTCTATGACCTCATCCCTAATTCTTATGTTTTTAATTCCTTCATTCCCTGTGCTTCGGCTTGTTATCATGTATTTTGTTTTATCTATGTTTACCTGTAGACCTATCTCATCGCACGCTTCTACTAAGACATCGGTGTTGCTTTGTAGTGCATCTATATCGTCCCCTATTAAATCTACATCATCCGCGTATACAAACAGTTGATTCAAACCATTCAATGATAGTCCCTTTTTGTCCCCTTTAATTTTTAAAATCGCATATTCTAACGCGAAGTTAAACAGTAGTGGTGACAAGGCATCGCCTTGTTTCAATCCGTTGCGAATCTTGAAACTATCTGACATATTATTACCTATCCGTACTCTGCTTATGGGGTCGCTGAGACACATCTTCACTAGTTGAACCAATTTTTTCGGAATTCCAAATCGTATCAGGATACTGTATAACTTGTCCCTTTTGATAGAATCATATGCTTTCTTAAAATCAATGAATAGCTGATGAACCGTCCCATTGTATTCCCATTTCTTCTCCAAAATTTGTCTCAAAGCAAAAATCTGGTCCAACGTGGATCTATTTCTTCTAAATCCACATTGGTGATCTCCAATTATTTCATCTACGTATACATTTAGGCGTGTTAACAGAATATTACTTAATACCTTGTAACAGGTTGGAAGTAACGAGATTCCGCGGTAATTATTGCATTCCGACTTATCGCCTTTTTTGTAAATCGGAACAATTATTGATGTTTTCCATTCCTTTGGGAGCTCCTCCTTTCTCCATATAGCACTTATCAATTTATGTAGTTCCTTGGTTAGTGCCGTTCCTCCTGTTTTAATTAATTCGGCTGGAATATTGTCTATTCCTGGTGATTTGAAATTTTTCAGTGCCCTAGATTACGACTCATATGTGTCTTTCCAAGTTAATTGCATAAAAATTGTGTTTAAAAGAGAACAGAAGAACATTAACTACGTTTCTCATGTTCTCATTTCTATGTTGAAAACAGATTGAATTTTAAACTATATTTCAACGAACATTTAATTCAGTTAATAGGGCGTTAATGGGAAGTGTTTTTAACTATGACAGATTTTCGCTTTATATGCATTTTTCTATGGCATCATATTACACTTATTGAGAAATACAAATTTAATAGTGTAGCGGATGGTCAAAGTGTTAAAGAAGGAAAAATGCACATACCAAAGAAAGAGGGAGAACGTTCTTCATTCTTATTTTTACATGATGGGGAAAGGACACGTCTAGATTTGTGGCGACTGCGTTCAAGACTGCCTTTTAGTACAGATACCGTAAAAGAGTAGTGATCTCAAGGCGACACCGTCGATGAGGGGATAACGTGGCGAGCTTGCAGAGACAAGTGCCGAAAGTTCCAGCTTCGAATCCTATAGGAGACGGTTGGATAATTTACTGTTGGAAAGTTAATACTCTATATCGTGATGAAAGCAACGGACAACATGCAGCTAAATGTGTATACCAATAGACAGCAATCATGTCAGAGGCGTCGTCAAGGGAACAAGGAGGCACATTTTTAATCTTTATATAATTTGCTATTCTATCTTTATATACATATGGTGTATGTTTTTACGTTTTCACTGCTTGCATTTCATAAGAGATACTTGGGATATTGCCTTTAAAATTCCCCATTTATTGCCATATTTATTTTAATCTATGTAATCACAAATACCCACAAAATAAACTTTGTAAAATTATCGAAAGTGAAAACACGAATTATTGTGCCATCATGCAACTTTTATTTCTTTGAACGTACTCTCTTTTGATAAAAATCATAGCAGTAAAAAATGTATCTGTCACTCAAACACAGGGGAGGACCGCGAGAATACCCACGCACTACAAAACCACATTGCAAGAGCCGGGATGGAATCGGGAACCCCACGCACCAGAGATGATCGACCGCATCACAAAACAGATCTGCGTCTATTTTCTCTGCTATTGTTCGGCCTGAGCTTGAGATGCCTAAAGGCCATAAATACAATTCAATTCAATTCCTATTGGCTTGTTCAGTTGGTGCAGTGTGCGAATTAGCGGAGGGGATGCCCGAGATTCCCCCCTTGGTAAATAAGTTTCCCACTGACAAACTTATTTTTTGTCCCTGCCAGGGATAAATTCCCCAACCCCCGTAAAAGATGTTTCGATCAAGATTGGGTAGAAAATCTGAACATTTTTATCTGGTAGAAGTTGAAACTATTATCATGGGAGTGACAAGAGCTGATGAACTTTATGTTCTATCCCCCGCTGGCTATAAAGTTTAATTCGCACACTGTTTTTGGGGTGCATCACATGTTAGTGAAAATAGTTTTCGTTTACAATTAGAATCATTTTTAACATGAACCCTAGGTCATCATGTAAAGAGAATTTAGGTCTTTACAGTTTGTAAGAGTGCTATGCTTATATATTTATAAAAGCGTAATATTTACAAAGAAAAATAGTCACTTATTTACTTATACGACAAATATAAGCAATTACCATACCAGGCGAAATATATATATACATTTCCCCAGAAAGACAAAATTTTGCTACTACTCACTCTAGTGTTTACTCCTTTTGTACAAGATTGTACAATCAGCTATCGAATTACCTAAAGAATAATGAAAACAAAAATTAATTTTAAATCTGAACTTTTCAATTTGTTGGTAAATAAGGGTTATTATACTGTTAATGATATTTGAGTGATGACTTATTTATAGTCATGTTAATTAGCTACTTCTTTATTAATTAAATATCCTGTCTAATGTATAGAGACATTGACGAGTTTTATGTATCACAGGTCACGCACGCCCTGCATGTACTACACAGACGAACAAATTTCTATTCTATTCAGTGATTTCGCCAGACCACCTCTCTGTGGGGCGTTGTCCCCTAAATCCTCGAGAGCACCCATCAACTAAAATTTTGACAATCAAAAATCGATAGAAATCGTGACAAACTCCACTTACACCCTTCCAATTTTGGTTTTACACCCCCCTCCAAACTGAAAATCCTGGCGGAATCCCTGACTGTGTTTGTGACTTCAAATTATTTAATAGCCACTGATCTAATTCCCATTGTAATGAACGAGTTCTAACACGCCAGGTAGTAAAACATTTGATGGATCCTTACTATTCAAAGATGTATTGTACACGTTACTGTTCGGCGTTACTGAGTAGTGTGTGTTGTGAAAATTTTGTAGTGTTCTTTCAGATTTCGTTTCGTTAATTTTTTTTAAAAAAAAGTATTATTTCAATTTTATTTTATTTTTGAAGTGATTTCACATAATTCAGCATACTGTTAGCAAGTTCTTCCTAGAAAATAGGAAAGAAAATAGTTAACTGTAGTCTAATAAACGTTTTGCAATAGTATGTAATAAATAAATAAATAAATAAATAAATATAATGTTCTCCTTTTCTGGATTCATCTGTAAATTTCTCCCATATCTGTGACAATGACGCACATAACGTTTGTGTGCTGTTAATATTGCCCCCCCCCCTTGGAAAAATTCCTGGCGATGCCCTCGAATCATTCTCTGTTTCGACCAACAGAACCTGTTTCTTCGCAACTATTATTTAACGTCGAATAAACCGTTGAACAGGCGGACATTTCAGTACAACCTACAACGTTAAAATTACGTTTCGGTACTAACATTTAATCCAAGCATTTTCAACATATGTGTGCTACTGGGGGGGGGGGTCTACGTAAAAATACTAGTCATCGTGTTTTAATGTCTTAAAGGTTACAATGGATGTGTAAGAAATTTGAAAACTTTATTTTTTGAAAAATTGCTAATCATATGCTTCCATGCCAATTTCAGAGACCCTCCTAGGAATATCTCAAATGTTCTTGGATATCCTAAATATCTTCGGATGTAAATGGGATGTTCCTGGTATATCCTGTGCTATGTGGTATATTTTGTGCTATTTCACTTACATTTTGATCTGAAATTAAGGGATTCTGCCAGAATTTTCAGATGGGGTGTGTGTGAAGTCAAATTTAGGAGGGTGTAAATGAAGTTATGTACGGTTTCTATTGAATTTTTATCATTTAAAAAAATCAAAGTTGAGGGGTGCGCTCGAGAATGTCCCCCCACAGGTGGAATTTGGAAGAATAACTGTGTCCTCGTAAGGACTGGTTCACTGAATCATGGTTGAAACCTTTTGAATAACGACGAAAATGCTAATTTACAGCGATTTTTGAAGAAAAATTGGAAACAAGAAAATACTTTATCAGACAGACGAATAAGCTTCTCCCGAGCGGTCTGCGGCTTTTGTCCATCGGCTCGAAGGTCCCGGGTTCGAGTCCCGGAAGGGTCATAGGTGTGGATTTTAACTGGCTGTAAATGGGCGAATCGTGACGGGCCGAAGTCCAAAGTTACTAGACTGGCCCATATAAAAATAAAGTTTACCAAAGTTTTACGAATAAGCTTCTATCCTTGCTTCTCGCAAGTCTTTTTTATTTTATTTTAACCAAAACAACTGTTTTTTAAAATACATTTTTAGTTTGTATGATATAAAATTGCTACAAGTATGAGATAAGATTATTTCAGAAGAGGCTACAGATAAGATATAAGGAGGCCAGATTATAAGTCAAGACTTGGGTTTAAGTAGCTGACGGAAGTGGATGGGTGAGGTTATAAGCAGGGTTGGCAGAGAAATTTCCTTATTATGAACACTGTAAGAAACAACAATATTTCCTGCACGTTCAGATTAGTAGAAAATAGTCGATAAACAAATACTATGCTTGATAAGATTCACAGAGTTAAGAAATAACCTTTCCATATGTTGTACTTGACATGTTTATTTGCTCAGTGTTGCCAGATATTTTTCTCCAAATTTTCTATGAATTACTGTGAATATCTTGAACACGTATATAGTGGTTTATCTCTTGTTAACGTATATGTGCGCTTTACACCTGAAAGGATGTTATAAATAAGTGGGTTGTTATTAATAGAATTGCATTAATAACTTGGTCTAGTTTGCTAGGAAATAAGTAAAATTATTTTCAGTGACGCGGATCGAACCCGTCATCTCGCTGATAGCCTTCTACCTTAAAGAACTAATCCTGGAAGTCATAGAGTACAGTATTGTCACTATTCTTTTTCTCTAATAGATCCACGAAGTTCAATACAAATTTTGATTTCCAAATTATTTATGATTTTTTGACATCTTTGATTCAGACCACATGCTGAAAGTATCGACCAGGTCTTATTCAAAGTGTCATCCCGGCATTTGCTGAGTGAAACTAAGGAAAACCCTAGGAAACCTCTTTCAGGTTGGTCGGTTGTGGGGTTCGAACTCACCATCCACTATTCGAAGATCGTGACGTTACTACCATCTGGACAATGGGGGCAGGGGTTTTCACAAAAGTAAGTCTAATTTTATTAAACAGATAAAGCTATCCCTGTGTGATGCGCACGCGCCGTGATCGGCGCATGAGGGATGAGGAGGTAACGCTCCAAAAAGTCTCGACCTACGGTACGAATTGAGGTGTGGAGGTCCTATGCTCGACCGCTTTTACCTCCCAAGATTTGCCATCTCTCTTCGTCTTCCATTCATCGTCCCAACATTTAGTGAAAGTACTCTGAGGCTCACATGGACTAACTTCTTTACCCGAGCCCGTCCTCGACTCGGTAGACCTCGCTTATTCCTCACAGAAGCCGGGCGAAGACTCTGTGTGACGCCTGCGGGGTAAGCTTTAAATAATGAAGAGTGATTATAAATGGAAACGTCATTGAAAGAACTAAAGTACTGGATTTGAACAAGCTATTTCGTCGGGCGAGTTCTCTTCTAAGGATAGAGTTGAGAGAGAAAAAAAAAACGTTCGAGAGAACTTTAGAGTACTGGTACCAAATACGTAGAAATCAAATCCTTTTCTCTCGTTTACTGGGAATATTCTCTTTCATTGAGCACACTAACCACTTTTCCTGTCAATCTCTGAATATTATAATTTTCATAGAAGTAAAATGTATAATTATAATCATTTTCGATACAGACATTTTCATTTAAGGGAAAATAAAATTTCTGAAAATTATGTTTCCATTTTGAGAATTATTTCAAAATGATTTGTCCATTATTCGAGTCATTTTAAATTGATTTTACCATAACCGGAATGATTTTTAAATTTTACTTTCCATTTTTTGAGATTAGTTTCAAAATAATTTTAGCATTACGAGAATTACTTTAAAATTATTTCTTTCTGAGAATAATGTTAAGATTGATCTCTCTATTATGAGAATGATTTTCCAATTATTGTAATGATTGTTGAATAATTGTTTCTATCGTAATAATTTCAAAATGATTATTCTATTTGGGTTTCTCTACGAAATGGTTTGCAGTTATAAGAATAACTTTAAATCAATCTTTTCATTATAAGAACAATTTTTTAATATTTTTGACTGTGAGTAAAATTTTTAGATGATTTTTCTACTATGAGAATTATTTTAAATAGATTTCCTTCATTATGAGAATAAGTTTGAAATTATTATGCGATTATCATAATGATTTGCAATAATTATACCTCTATGTGAATTATTATTATTTTTGCAATTTCGAACTGTGCATTGATACTATAAGCAAGGTTTAACCTGATATATATATTTTTTAAATGTTAGAAATTTTGCGAATATCCGTTCAGAAATTTTAGCTTTTTAAAATTTTCTTTAGCAAAATTTCTTTACCAATGATTTTAAAGTAATACTACTACTAATACTAATTTAATTTGGTTTCACTTATTGGGCTTATTGACAATGCAGAAGAAAATTCCAAATTATGTTACCCGATTCAACATGGAATAAAAACATCCAGTGATTACATGGAAGTATATAGATCTAAGGAACATGCAGTATAAAATATAAAAAGACATAATGATAATATACATAAAAGAATAGAAAATGTCACTCATACATTTTTCATATACTTGACAAATTTTGAATTTCATTTTTAAGGCCTATAGACAACTTTGGCTCAAGCGGAACTTGACAAAACTTCTAATATGGTACATATCTTATGAAATGTGAGAATACTCATATATTAATTTAATCATTCAATATCAAATAACGATTTTGGTTTTTGCAACGATACTAATTAATTCCTTACTAATTAAATTCCATTCTTAAAAATATGATTCTTAACTTTTTAATCGAATTGGGTACATTATCTCCGTAAATGTCAGTTTTATCATATAAATGACTGACGATCTTGACACTTCTCTGAATTGGGGGACAGTTTGTACTTAGATGGTAAAAAGGAGAAATATTTCCTTATATTATACTCGGGAATTTTTTTAGACATATTAAATCAATCATATTAATTGGTTCATGTAAGACTGAATGAAAAAAATTGTATCCAATATCATTCTACGATCTTTTAGTTTTAACAAATCTAATTCTTTTCTTAGTTGTTAAGTGAAAAATACATTTAAATTTTCAACGTATCCAGGCCAGACATTTGTTTTGGATATCTTCAGTGTTGTCAATTAAACTTCTTATCCGCAAATAACAATGCTTCAGAGTCAAAATGTAAAAGAAGATCATTTATAAATACTGTAAACAGCAAATGGTCCTAGGTTAGAACCTTGAGGGACACCCGATGCTACATTATAAATTGATGACAACAGATTATTATATCTAACTATGAGTTTCCTCTCAGTTATGTATGATTGAAACCAAGTGATCAGTTCATTGGATAAACCAAACCTGCGCAATTTACTCACAAGCAAACATACTGATAGGACCTAAACAACTTATGTTTTTTTCTTCCGTCGTGTTTAGAATGTCCAAATATATGCGCATGCAAATCTTGGCAACACGAGCGCAATTGCTTTGGGAGATATCGATGATATAAAAGTCAGATTTTTGTTTCTAGAGAGTGATAGAAAAGTGTGGAAATATCCTTATATTTTTAAATTGCTGAAAGAAATGGACAGCAGAAACACAGTAATGGATACTGAGTGGAAGACGCTACCTGTTGGAGGGTATGTTTACCATGGCCGCCATCTTGAATCTCGATTGATTATCTTAAACGGGAATAGAGTCGTGTAACATGTCATTTTCTGATGCCACTTTTGCCGTAAATGTATTATTGTGAAAGAAAACGTTATGTGGCACTCGTCTGGGCTAATGATGCAATAGTCTGAAAACACCCATTTCAGTTTTAAATAACAAAGGAAATGAGACCAAAACGCATATAAATTGTTCCTGGCTACAATACCTTATCGATACGGATTTGTGTGCGTTTAGGTCTCATTTCCTGACCTCTCTGTTGAAGTAGAGGACCAACTCTTGCTAACGTAGATGTCAAGTTGATAGCGGTTGAACTAATTTGCACAAAGTCAAATTGATGTGAAGAAATCAAATGTTGAATTTGATTATAAACAAATTTATACATTTTTTTATATAAAATCTTAGGAATAACATTAATTATTGAAATAGGCCTATAAACTTCAATTTCTTTTGCCATCATTTTGTAGCAATAGGACATACCAAAGATATTTTCTAATTCTCAGGAAATGTTCTTACCATTATGCTCTAATTAAATAAGGATATCAGCACTGGTGCAATTACGTCCTTAATTCCTTTTATTACAAATATAGGAATTCCATTTAATCCCAAAGAAGCCTTTGTACCTAAAGATTTTATTGCGCTCAAGACATCAATGACAGAAATTATTGGAAAATTTATATTACTACAGGTTGAATTTATATTAGGATATTCTTCCATTTATTACCATTATCATTTAGTGAAAATTGGTAGTAGGTTGATTCAAAAAACAATTTGCCAGTTCCTTCCCATCATTCAAAACTAGTATTTCGGATGGATCGTTTGATTTGTTTCACTAAATTTACCCATGCATTTCCAGAACTTAGTCGGAACATTTTTTAAACATTCATATTGGATTTTTTTTTCTAAATCCCTCTGCTTGTCTCGTCTCAATATTAATTTGGACCTTCTATGCAAAATTAGAAAATAAAGTATAATAATGTTACATCATTTGTTCTTGTATATTGTTTGCAATATTTTCTTTTCTTTTGCATGACCTAATCAATTCCATTGAAAACCAAGATTGATATCCAAAGTTTATTATTTGTTTGCTTGGAATCTTGTCTATTCATGCTTTTTAATAATATGTTCAATATTGACCGCTATATTGGGCGCCAGTAATATATTGGCTGAATCTGTATTCTTAGTTTGCTGATATAAGTTATAATAATTATCTTTGTGAGTTCTTATATTATTCACCATGATATGGGAGTACGTATACATGAACAGACGTGTGTGTTATCGCTGTGTGGAAATTTTTATTTTAGAGTTCAATATGTTGTTAATTTGTTATTTAATATGTAAAGGAATTTAATTAATGTTTACATTGTTACAAAGAAGCAGAATTTAAATATGCCGTTTCAATATTTTCATTATATTGTTGAAGAAAGACAAAATGTAATTAATTTAAATATGGTTCACAATTTGTAAATAGAGATAATTTTATGAGCAAAATATCTATGATCGAAATGACGTTTATATGCAAGAATGGACAACCTTTTGTTAGAAGTGGATGAATCATAAGTTAGGAAGAAAATAGAGAGAACATAGATGACGTCACATGAAGCTAAATTTGGTTCATCGGCAGCCATCTTGTGTGGCCCCATTAGAGTCCCTCTATACCGAGTACTGTGAGGATTGCCTTTTTCGATAGAGGATGAGTGCACCTGAGAGAGGCAATACTCGGAAAAGAGGGTCTTTGATTATGGGGCCACACAAGATGGCCGAAATGCCTCGTCCCTTCCGTCTCTTGGCTTCATTTCTCTCTCCAACAAAACAGCCTAAAGTTCCCTCTATTTATATTCCTAACTCTATGGGATGAATGGTGGCTGAATTGTTAATCTTATGCGATAGTCGTTTTTGGGAGATGTTGAGACTTTGCACAGCAAGATAATAACGCAATTGAAGTTTTTCGATTGTTAAGAAATTGGAATTAATTTTAAATTGTTTTTGGTTTAGTTGGAAAATCGAATATTATAAGAATAATACAAGAATTTAATGGAATTGTATAGTGTTTGCTAAAAGCTTTATGTAAATCGCATTTAAGAGATGTAAGTGGGTTTTCACACTGGGATTTTATAAGATTATAAAATCAGAGCGCTTTACGCTTGTTTCATTTCCCCAAGGTTAAACTAAGATTTTGTTCAGCGATAGCTTTGGTTTGCCAGAGTGCATAATCTGGATCAAACATATAAGCAAGTTTCGCCCCACCTCTTATGTAATAAACCGAGGTCCATACAAGTTGGACATCTTACTAATTATGGAACTTAGAGCATATCACGTCGCATCTTACTAATAACTATAAATTATTCTACTTTAAAAGCCCTGAGAATAGTATAAGAAACTCGTGTTGAAGTTAGTTTGAGACGTACTTTTAAGGAACTAGAAGCAAAATGCCCACATCAAGGAGTTCAAGGAAGATGTACCATAACAACCATATTAGGAGAGAAAATTTCAATTTCTAAAGATCATAATATTTATCAGGCTTTACCATAGGAACAATTGATTAGCTTACATTAGCATAAACAATATTTAAAATTAAATCAAGATTAGTAGAATAAGTGTCTACCTGCATATTCATCTCATCCAAAAATCAAAGAAACATGTAGCTCTGATTTTAGAAAAATAATGAATATCATTATCAAATTCTCTCTTTATACAATTAACTTTTGAAATATTAAAATATCCTACTATTAACATATCATATTGATAATGACAAATTTTCTGAGTGCTTCAGTTTTCTTTTTTTTTTAAAAACAACAACATATTTTTCTATTGAAGAATTAGGAGTAAAATATACACAAGATATATTTTTTATTTCTAGAACATCTAATTTCTATCCATACACATTCTTCAGTTGTTTCTAAATGAATTCTACTTACCACTAGAGTGTCATTTCTGGTTGCAATTAACCACCACTACAATCACTGCAACTAATAATATAATTCCTGTCAGCCCTATATACTATGTAAAACGGAGGGAAGTAATTATTATCATTCTGCAATTCAGAAAACTAAGTTTCATTCACTAAGATGACTTCAAATAAACAATCGGATATCGGTAAAAAAAGAATGCATCACTTTCAGTTCTAAGTCCACGAACATTTTGATATCATAATTTTAAGCTGGCCATCACTTATTAGTATTTCTCATGATTTTAGATGTTTCTAAGCTTGATGAGTTCTTTAGTTTACCATAAAAAGAACCAATCATGTTCTTACTTAGCCAAACATCTGAATTATTTATTAATTGAAAGTCAGCTTCATTAACTTCTACATAAAACAATCTATAAGAATTGTATTTCATTTCGAGTTTCGTACATTTTATATTTTTATTTATAGTTGTTGTTCCTTAACTATAGCTTCCACCATTTTCTCAGATGCAGAAGGACTGAATCTAGAACCGAACAAAGCTCTTCGTCTGCTTTAGAACGATTTTTATCATAAGCTGATTTTCTCTGGTTATTTTACTGATTCACTGGATACACTATTTGTAATCCGTTTTTTTTTATTGAGACTATTATTTATTTGTACTATTTTCCTAGAATCCACATTTGTTCATGGCTAAGTCATCCTGATTTTGTTCCTCACTCTAAGATTTATCTTTGACAATTCAACAATAATTGTTCCTGATCCACTAAGTCGCTCGTAATGTTTTATTTTCCCTCATTCAACACATTTTCTTCATTAAAACATTTACAGCTTTTTCCCCTCTTTCAAATGAGTCTCATCATTTTTAAATTTTCTAGTATCAGTAGATTTAATTCCTGTCTCATGGTTTGTACATTCATTTAATACTAAATCAAAGTTTTCAAACCCATTTTGTACAAGTTAATAAATTCGGAATTGGATTCATTTTCACGAAATATTTCTTTTTATTTATTACATTATAATCATCTCCTCTAGTATTACTCGGACTAATATTTATATTATTTGAGTTAGAAGACACTGACGTTTCATCACGCTCGATTCTAGATTTATTCTGACAATTTTCACATTTATTAGAAGATTTCTGAAGAATATTTAACTCTTCATTATTATATTCCAAACATGAAAGATGATATTTAAATAGACAAGAGTTACATGTAATCGATTTTTGTCGCCCATATATAGGCTGGTTACAGGTCGGACAATTATCAGAGCTTGGTGTCATTGTTTGTATTTTCAGTCATAAACCATAACATATGAAATATACATGTATGAGACATCAAGAGAAAATTACGTAGGATAAGGTTATGGCATCGAACCCCAACTTGTATTGAATATTATTGGAATTGCAAATTAATGAGATGGTAAAGATCTATAATTAATTAATTTATAATACATTTCTAATACTTTTTGGTCACCTTAATTCCAAGAAGCACAGAGCTTTGTATGGCTTGAGCCAAAGTTGTCTGAGGGATAGAAATCCAATTTGGAGTGACCCTCAAATACAGAATATGCCACTGACCTCCACTCGACATCACTCTTCAGGTTGGAGAGTGAGGGCGATTGAGGCTGAGGTCTAACCTCCAGAGTGCCGACCTCTCTAGGTTGATCATTTCTTGCTTGAAGCTATTAATCCTATATATAAATTCAGCTCAATTCTAGCTTTCTTTTTCCAATATAATAAATCACCCTGGTATTGCAACTAAATATAATCAAATTTGCGTGTTAAAAGCGACGCATAACAAAGTAATACCAAATTCCTATAAATGTTCTGCTTATGTACCTTACAATAAGTGGATTATGGGTCAGTCATATTCTCAGATGCGAAGAGTGGCTGAAAAAGTAATCATATCGGTACTCGAAAGAAATAGTTCTCTGTAGGTGAAGTTCCACCTGGAAAATGAAAGGGAAGGGACTCATTAAAGCATAGAACCAACTTTCCATTTTCTCTTAAAATATATTGTGTCGGCAAATCCACCATTGTTGACTTCTTGTAGTTCGAGGAAAGGGCCCCACATAGCACTCTTTCTTGATTCAAGGTAGAAATTTTCTTGATTTTGCCTTGTTAGACTTGGCGAGATAAGACAAGTAAATTTCAAGCTTGATTATCCCTTGCCTAAACAAGGCACTTTGTACCTTTGACAAATCAAGCATGATTCAAGCTTAATTCAACCTTTTTGCTTGACACGACAAGTTTGTTGGCTTGACGTTTTAAGGCTAAAACAAACTTGATTCAAGATGATTTTGCTATGCGGGAAGGAAACGGATACGTACTTTTCATAGTGGGGTCAAATGCTGTTCTTAGAAAACATTTCCAACAGTGGTTAAGGTTTGCTGTTGTACTCTGAAGAATCTCTGCTTCTCCCATAGATTCTCTTTATCATTTTTGCGACAATGCCATGAAGTTCTTTCGCAAAATCGGAATGTCTTTCGCTTTAAAAAAAATCGTAAGTTAAACCCTACGTATAAGTATTTTATTTCTTTACTAATGACGTGAAAAGTAATTTATCTCTTTTGTTTTTCTTCTAAACCATATTTTTTTTCTTTATTTGCATTACCTTGGCACTCTTGTGTAATTAAGTCAATGCCAGAATCACACGATTATATTTTGTAGTCTATTTCTTAATTACAAATTATACTACATCCTTCTTTTATGTTTCCACTCTGTTTTGTTTTCGTTTTAATGCACGCGTCGATCTTCTTTTGTCGGCATATTACTTAAGATAACATAATAATTATCTTTAAATGTCAATAATCTTCTAAATTTTTATAATTTAAGAGTCTTAATTATGTTTTAAAAGCTTCTGTTTCACATCAAGGTTATAGTTACGATAATAGGCTGACCTTTATTTGCTATTATTTATGCACTTCACGCTTTTACGTAAAGTTTAAGATTTCTAAAGGACGTGATCTCCTTGTTTTGTCTGCTTATACATGTCTTTGCATTCCATCGTAATTACCCCAGTAGCACACAAACGTTGAAAAATACGTTGATTAAATTCGTACCGAAAGGTTATGTTAACGTTGTAAATGTAACGAAATGTCCGCCTGTTCAACGGTTTATTCTACGTTGAATAATGGTTGAGAAAAAACGATGGAGAAACGGGTTTAGTTGGCGAAAAACAGAACATGAATGCTGTCTATTGGTATACACACATTTAGTTTCGCTTTATTCGTTGCTTTTATCACGATATACGGTGTTAATTTTCCAACAGTAAATAATCCGAGCGACTGCTGTGGGGTTCAAACACAGAACGTTCTGCACTTCTCGTTGGTAGCTCGACGCGTTGACCACTTATCCAAGAATTCACTTAGAGAGGCCATTACTCTTTTACTGTACTGTTAAAATTAAATGTTCGTTGAAAAATAGTTTAAAATTCAACATGTTTTCAACATACAAATGAAAACATGAAAAATATAGTTATTTTCATTGTATTTGCTTTTAATTATAATGTTTAAGCAATTAACTTAGAAATACAAGTGTGGAACGAAATCTAGGACATAGTATGAATGATAGTTGAAAGTACGTCACATTAACGTCGTATCAACGAAATTCTATCTTCGTTGAAATATAGTTTATAATTCAATCTCTTTTCAACGTGCACATAAGAACACCAAAATTAGGTTGTGTCATTCAATTAGTTTTTAATTATATTTTTTTGAGATAAATTAGTAAGAAATGCATTAAACAAAACCTATTATACCATAATTCCAAACAACATATTGAATACATGTTGTATTAATGTCTTATCAACGCAATGACGTCTTTGTTGAAATATGATTTAAAAATAAAGGTATTTCTTTTCAACCGGTAACGGTTAATCAACGAAATGAACCTAAAATCAACGTTGAAAACACGTATGTGTGCTACTAGGGTATTAAAACAAGTTTATTTTAATAAAACTTTCTAACATGTTGAAGTAAAAGACGGTTCACGAAACATCATTTACATCAGTGATTGCAAACCGGGAGTCCTTGAAATTTTTTTTACAGAGGTCCGCTACCTATATACTTAACTTCTAAAGTGAAAAAATATTTCTATTCATTTTCCAAATAACATAAATAAATAAAAATATGTATTCCAATTGCTTTAACTGTTGTATTAATGCTGCCATTTTCAGTTCATTCTTTTGTTAGTGATTACGAAATCTACGGGGAATAAAAATACAACTTATAAATAATAATTATTGCGTCTGTGCATTTATTTATTTCATCATGTAAGACTTGGGTGAGCAAGGGCGATTCGTGATTTTGAGAAAGTTCATAAACGCTGATTAAAACTTTTGTTTTTGCTTTCGAGTGTGTTATTAAATTTGAAAAAAAAAAAAGTAATTATTTCATTGATTACTTTCAAAGATAAGAGCTTCTCCAAATATGTATAAGATGATTGATTAATTAATCAGTTCAAAAAATGTCCAGGGTAAGTATCTGAACTCAAAATAAGAAGTTAATATGAATGGATGTCGATAAAGAGTACTTTCGGAGTTAAAGGTTTTCGAAAGTGTGGGAAAATGAATTTTAGAATTTTATATTTTCAATGCAGCTAACAGTAGAGCTGATGTGGAATGCTATTGTCAAGGAAGTCAAACCTACTCCATATTTTGAATACATATAACAAAATTAAACAAGAGAGCTTAAATGGACCATCGGGTCGTTCGACTCAAGTTTTGGCCCGGTGACCGGATATATGCTTGAGACCAGATGATGTGGAGAACAAAGCAGAGGTTTTATTTAATTGTTCTGTTGTATTTGATTACAGTGTTTCTTTAAGGCTCAATGGAAGTGGGGGTTCCCGCCTTTTTCGTTTTACGTCAATTATTCAAAATTCATTTTAGGTAAACAACATTTAACTTTCACAGACCAAAGTTCGTTTCGTCCTTCAATAATGAGTTCAATTAGCTTTAATTAAATGTTAGTAATAACTGCAGGATTGTGTGCAGACACTTTTGAAACAGATAATGTCCCAATACTACAGATAGTGTCCCAAAAGTGTCTGCACACAATCCTGCAGTTATTACTAACATTTCTTTAAAGCTAATTGAACTCATTATTGAAGGACGAAACGAACTTTCGTCTGTGAAAGTTAAATGTTGTTTACCTAAAATGAATTTTGAATAGTTGACGTAAAACGAAAAAGGCGCGAAAACCCACTTCCATTCAGCCTTAAGGGGCTACCGGGACCGGCGTTGTTACCCGCCACCTCCTTCTCCCAGAGGACACAAAATACTACGCGGAAAAGTTCCTAAGCATACATAACATTTAGAAGTTGTCTCAAACCATGGTAAAGAACATAAGCACCGCCGGAGATATACAAATAACTCCCCTCTGAAAGAAATTTCTATTTGAACTATTAAATAAGGTACAACTATTAAAATATTTTAACCCTTTCGATCCCATTGAAACAAAGTTTCACCAAATTTACACTTTTTTATTATTTTTTATTTTAGTAAAGTATTAATGTACTTTAGGATAATATTTAAATTGTCCACGTTTGGGTACGTGATTTTATGAGAAGTGCATGTCTCTTCTGAGAAAATTATGTTTTCAACATCCACTATATGGATATAAATTCATTATTAGTATTTTTCTTTGTTTTACTAATGCAAGTTTATATAATTAATCATATTCAGGAATACAGTCAGTACATAGATCGCTACATGTGTAGTTTTAAGATGCATGAGTTCCATTCTTAAGGAATCGCACAAAGATAATACTGATTGATTTAAGCCATAAAAACAAGACCAGGTCAGATCGGGAAGAGACCGGATTAACATTAGATCATCGGATCGCCGGATCACAGCCAGACTGGTCATCTAGGTCAAGACCCGATCACCGACTCATCGGGTCAAGACCGAGACAATTGGGTCAAGTTTCAGACGGGGTCACTGGTTAACCTATGTCCGGGTTTTAGACAGTGACCCGGTTTCATCTCTGTATATGGAATTGGTGGGCAAGGGTTTACCTAAGGAAGCCGAGGATTCCCAGAAATTCTCTTAAGTAAATTTGGATCAAAGAAAGTATGGATAGAACAATTCGTTTGGATGGAGTCAATATCTCAAATTGATTTCACAGTGTGACGGGTTTTCTATACTGTGTGTGGTTGCTTAACCAACAGGGGCATGGATCACATTTAAATTTAACGAATATGTTATTTATTTGTTACAAATGAGAGACAGCTTCCAGCTTCGTCCTTTTTGTAAGCTTCTCCGGTACGTACTCTCCTGTCTCCTGAAAAAGATATACTCACGCCCATTTTGGAAACCTCACTTGAGTCAGCCCTTTCGATGGACCTGACTGAGTAATCCTGCGTAACCCTCAGTTTTCGTCCCCGGTCCTGATGAACCTTGGTCCAAGCAGCAGGCAGGCTTGTTGAAGGTTGATCACCCGGAAATTCATCAGATGCCTCTCCTTCAGGGCCATGCCTAAGTCTGGCTGACCTTTTACTGGCCGATTGCGTTGGTATGCGAGTTACATTTTATTCGAACGACCTGTGCATACCTAAGTCAACTGAGCTACTTTAAAATCACGTTTCAAATCTTAGTGCGTTGTCAGAAAATATAAATTAATACATTTATTGAGCATTAAGTACTATAACAGTATAATTTAAGAGCGATTAATTCTGATCTTTCTTGTTCCAGGCGGAGTTGAAAGGTGCCACGGCAACTGAATATGGATTAGTATTTGGAGTTTACGAATTAACAGCATTCATAACAAGTCCTTTGTTTGGAAAGTATGTAAGTATTAGTAAGTACGAGACAATATGTTCTTTTGTTTAAATTAATTTCTAAAAAATAGTTATTTTTATTGAAGCTGGAATTACCTACGTTAGCCGTACACTAATTTTTATAAATGCACTACGTACTGACATGTATGACAATGATTATATTACTCTTGTAGTTCCCTTGCAAACTCGCACAATAGAAATGTTTCTGTTCTTAGATAGAGTGGTAGACGTTTTCTAGCTCTTTCTATATAGATCAACAGGAATTCCGCCAGGATTTTCAATTTTAGGGTGTAAAGTCAAAATTGGCAGGGCGTAAATTAGAGTTACCAACTGGAAATTGTGAAATGCAGGACAAAACTCCGAAAAAAGCCGGACTTTTTGAAAAATCGCCGGACATAATGAATTTGCAGCAATGAACATTTTTTTGTAGGCACAATCAGGTTCGTTATGTACTTTTTATCTAGCGATGAAAGTTTTGGGGGAGGTTAAAGACAAAAATATTATTTGCTGATGGGCTAGTTCTTAGCAAATTTTTGTACTTTTCGCAATTTCGCGAACAGAAACAAAAATAGTCGAGTGCGATATGTCGACAGTACCACCAACCACGCATCCTAGTAGTCAATAAATGTAACAAACCGTTCGTGACCATCAAGTTTACCGTAAATAACACAAACAATGCAGATTTAGGTGTAGTAATGTCTTCCTAATTTTATTTTTAAAATGCCGGACTTTTTCAAGAAAAAGACAAATGCCGGCCGGACATTTCTATAAAGGCTAGAAAGCTGGACATATCCAGCAAAAACTGGACGGTTGGTAACCCTAGTGTAAGTGTAGTTTGCACGGTTTCTATCGATTTTTGACAGTAAATGAAAAATAATAAAGTTAGGGGTGCGCCCGAGAATTTGTAGGGTGACACCCTCACAGGGGATTCTGTCAGAATCAGTGTAGACCAATTACAACCTTCTAATACTGAATTCATAATAATGTGAGGGATATAGTGATATGGCACATCCCACAAGCCTGTGGGATAATCTCAGTTCAAGTACTCCCTTACCTGGAGAGGAATAGGACAGTGAAATGACCATGCTCTCAGTCTATGTACCGCCCTGGCATTTGCCTGACGAAACTGAAGAAATCGTGAATTACACGATAACAAATTTCCTGGGTAAATTTATTAAAAGATTTTTTAAATGGCAGCCTGTTTGGCAAATCGAACAAAGTGTACCGGTATTTGATTTTGTTACATGTTTCGTCAAATTGCACAGCAAAATCGTAAAATATGATATATTTATCACAATAAGATTAGTACATAGACCGATTAGAAGACCGTACTTATTGCAAGGAAGCCTAACTAGAAATTTGAAACATAGAACTCTCAAATGAAATGAGGTATAAAATTGAAGAACTATAAGTTTATTCGGATTTTTTTTTTTAATTATATACCATAATTTGAAGTGAATGGAAAAAGCTGTATGACAAAATCATTATGTAACTCCACTGCATTAGTAATGAGAGCTTAGAAGTTGTCTTAAAGACAAGTTGTTGCTCTCCTTAAATACTCTAATGGTGATGTTGAAAGTATCACCATTTTCTATTTTGTTTCTTCTGTTGAATGTTTCTTTGCATGTCATGAGTGAACGGAAACAGTAAGTTATAAAGTTGTGTTTGCTTCTATCTGCCAACTACAGGGATGAAAGATAACTACTTCTTTTCTCATTGCACAAATGCTTAACCTGTATGCTAATAATTAAAGAACTTGTATAAACAGAAAAATAGTTTTCACGAACAACTGCTCACGTAATTTAAAGTATTGACTAGCCCTACATTACCACATACAGTTGGCAGTGGAGGGTTTTTAGGTATAGACCGTATAGCCCCGGGCCTAGAGCGTCAAATTTTGAGGTGCGGCGGAAACTCCCATGCTCGCGTTCCATGTCCCTTATATCGTATGTCGTATCTATTCACAAGAAGGGTAAAGACAGCAAATTGCTGAGATGAACGATCGATTTTCTGCCTTCCAAACATTGAAGGGCTACTACAGAACAGAAGAAATGCTCAGCAACTTAACAGAACTACAAATTGAGAGCGATATGACAAGCTTACTTAGCTACGAGGACGTGATAAATACCTTCGCCGTGTGAACGGCAAGACTCAGACAATTCTAGGACATTTGGGTGAGTCATAAATGTAATTACGAATTTACTATACAAATAGGATATCCATGTAAATCAACATATTCATTAAATATGAGAAGCGGCATTTTCTGCAGTTCTAGGGCCGGGAAATACCTAAATACGCTACTGACGATAGGTCTAAATAACACTCAAGTCATCAGCTAAATTTAGCACGTTTTTAAAGCGTGCTGGGAAGGTGGATAATTGAGGAACAGAGTTTGCTAACAACATCCGTATACATGAAGTAAGATTCCTAACATATTTTCGAAGATCTCATCGTCTTAAATGCTCTGTTGTAGAAAATTTCACGTACCCGACAGCTTCAATTTGACGGTCTGACAATTATACTATGTACCAGATGTCGTTTTCTGTCTATGAAACTTTATTACAGGAAAGTTACCAAGTTTAACAAATGTGTTTTCTTCCTCATCTTCAGAAAAAATTATTTCCTCTTTCTCATGAGTTTCATGGACAGAATGCTCACTAGAGAAAATTATTGTAATGCACTTTTCTGCAGATAAGTGCATAACATTGTTTAACGTTCCTTTTCTGATTTAGAGTCCACTCTCTTAATGTTAGAGGACGAGGGAATAATTTATGTGTATCCAGAGTCTCTATTATGCCTCTTGTTTCAGTTCTCACTGTTGTTGTCTTTCCGAATGTTAATCGAATGAATATAGAGATTAAAGTCTCCGCGGGAGGGCAGCAGCAGTATTTTAACAAAGTGCGTCTTCAAAATAAGGTACTTATTAAACAAGTTTGTCAAACATCAAAATAAATCCAATTTCGAAAACAAAGATAAACAAAGATTCAACAGAGATTTCCATAACAAAGATTCTCAGGGCAGAGATTCAGGATGAACAGAGATAAGCAAAGATCAAGCAGAGATTTCCATAACAAAGATTCTCAGGGCAGAGATTCAAGATAAACAAAGACAAACAAAGATTCAACAGAAATTTCCATAAAGATTCTCAAGGCAGAGATTCAGGATGAGCAAAGATAAACAAAGATTCAACAGAGATTTTCATAACAAAGATTCTAAGGGTACAGATTGAAGATAAACAAAGATGTAAAACAAACCAAAGATAAACAAGGATTCAAGGAAACAAAACTTTCCATGCCAAAGATTCTCCAGATTAACAAAGAATCGTATCCTTACTTTGAATTAAAGAGATAACTATTGAAAAGTTTCCGATTTATGTGTCATTCATTTTCAAGAGTGCAAAAATTATTGTTCTTGAAGATTTTTGTTTCTATTTGCCCGAAATTACGATAGTCTTAATTCTTCATCCTCATGCTAGGACGATCAACATTTTGCAGCCAGTTCTCGCTTCTTACACTCGTACGTAATATGTAGTATGTAACACACATCATATTATGATAAATTTAACCCATCTTATAATTTTGCTGGGTAATATTACGAAACAAAATATAACTTAACATCAAATACACTGCGAACTTCTCGTGGACAAATTTACATAACTTTTTTCTGTGTATCTCAGGGCAGGACGAATGACAGCAGGACTTGGATCTCACGTGCCCTCCCTAGTATTGAACCGAAATCCGTGATATGGGACACAGATGACAATACCTTTTGTTGGCAGTAAGAACATGAATGGGATTGGTTGTCGCTATCGTGAAGTAAGCTGCTGCTTGAAAGTCTTCGGGAGTGAAAGTTGCTTGCTTTTCATCATACACGCAGTGATACACTAATCAGTGATTTACTGATATTATTTGTCTTACTAAATTTTCACTCAAGCCAAGTAGGATGGATGGAAATTAGGCTGCAATCACAGGAAAAGTAGAGAGTCTCACGATCGGAATATGAAGCGAGGCCGTGTCATCCACGCGCGACCACTGTAAATACAGCTTCCAAATCGCCGTTTGGAAGTTCGTTCCGTGAATGAGAAGATATGGTGTCGGCTTGCGGAGTAAAAAGTGCAGGTTCGAATCTCGGCGGGGGCAAGATTTTTTTTTTAGTTTTTCTTTCAAAATACATTTCTATATTTACATTTCAAAATACATCTTTATAAATAATTGCGTTCTCACATTTCTCGTAGATTATCTTGTACTAGTGACTATGAGTTATGTTAGGTCCGGTTCGGTTATGTATCTTTAACACATTCCATTTTCAAATTCCGATCGCGAGACGTTCGTCAGGCAAAGTAGTAGAACGTATGGCTTATTGTCGTATCTTGAATGCTGTTGTTACCATGATTATTATTGCGAACTTAGTGTATTACTGTGGGATGATTTCTGAAACCTCATACAGGATCAACAGACATTGAAAGGAAATGTTCTCTTGTGGGAAATTAGAGAAGGAACACAAGGGAGTTAAACCGCTCTCTCCCCACCACTCACACTAGCATTGATTTTCTGTAGGTGAACACTAGGTGTCACTACATACATAAATTTGATGCTTTTCTTTCTTTAATTTGCATATATATCATCTTTCCGCAAGGTTACAATATCATCTTTGGTTCTTCTGATTTTGAAAACAATAAAAAATCATACAATTTGAGGTTAGAAGAATAAGGGTATGCGACTATGTCGTTATTATTATTATTATTTAATGGTTTTGTGTTTGAAAATTAATAGTTCTTTTTCTTTTCCAGTTAAATGCAATTGGGCCAAAATTTTTATACACAGCGGGAATCTTCGTTGCTTCTATCTGTTCAATATTATTTGGGTAAGTATCTTCTAGCTGTAACTATTAATAACTTTATTGATATGCCTATCTCCTTACATATATATATATGTGAGTGTGAGTTAAATTTATTATCACCAGGCACGTATCCAGAAGTTGGTTTTGGAGAGGTCCACGGGCTTCCGAGGAATCCAAGCTGTGTTTGGGCACAAAATGTATTTTAATATGTGTAATTACGCCTAGATCTATACTAACGCTGCCTAAAACTATGAATTTTGGAGAGAGTCCGGACTCACCCCCGTAAATACGTCCTTGAATATGCCAATAGTCCTAGTTCATATAGTGTTAAAATCCATTTGAAATTTCCTTGCTACAAATTCAGTGTCATTAAGATAAATACTACACAGTTTCACTGCTCGAATTTCAATGTTTGATAACGAAGAAAAATATGTTACAAATTCCTTGACTAAAGAAGAATAGTTTTACGTGAGTGCTTACTTAGTTGCCCTACATATCTAAAGAAATTATGTCAATAATAAATGAAAGGATTAATAAGAAATTTGCATGAACGTATTCCAATAAATTTTAAAATATAAAACTAACGTAACGCATCCGACGCTTTGGTCATCCAGTTTATCAACATCTTCGTGGAAACAAGGAAAGTGAAAGGAAGATCAAATGTATGAATTATGATAGAAAATTGAAATGTGCAAAGGTGACGTGTAGCTGTTTTTAACTCACTCGCAAAATACAATATTTTTGCAAAACAAATTCTACCTCACTCACAAAATACAATATTTTTGCAAAACAAATACTACCTCGGTCACAAAATACAATATTTTTGCAAAATGTTTCTACCACACTCGCAAAATAACAATATTTTTGCATACTTTTTCTACCACACTCGAAAAATATAATATTTTTGCAAACAGTTTATTTTGTAAGATATTTCCTTTCCTTTACATGTTTAATCTTCGCTTACATTTCTTATTTTCCTGAGAATGCTCATAGTCTGAATGAGCGAAATGTCAACATTGTTATTTTAGTGTTATATTCTGAATTTAATTGGAAATATTACAATTCTTTACTTGCTGTACTCTCTACTTAGTTAATTATTCTACTTTGTATGTTCTGATTAACATAGTTTAGCTGCGGTTTCACAATATAAATGTAACAAAGTATTTATTTTTGATTACTTGATTTAGTTTCTATATCAAGTGAGTACTTGAACGAATTTGTTTTTATATCCCACATACTCGGTATCCAGTCATATGCACATTGACGTCATTTAAATAAATGCTTGAAGAGGAAAAGAACATATGTTTCATCAATGATCAATCTGTTCAAAATTATAACAAGCGCAAGATACAAGGATACATACAAGGATCGTGCATTTTGTTTCAGGTCGCGATAACTGAAGATAAACTTTTCAAGTTTTAAGTATATTTCTTTGTATAATAAATTGCCAACTAAGTAACAACAGACTGAAAAAAATTGGGTATATATCTACCCTATAATACTACTAGAATTATAATAGAAAGTAGAATCTGTTAACAGATATTTTAATTTCATCTTATTGTTTTAGTACGAAAGTAATTTCTAATTTAAGTGAGTATTATTTCAACTACACCACTGACTATAAGATTACTTTTCAATGTATTCAAGACAAATTTTTCTACTTCCATACTTACTTATTTTTAATCATGAAGATAAGTAAGCTTTCCTCAGGGTGTAATTGCATCATCTGGCCATTTCTAAATGACATCATTGCATTTACTGTATATAAAACTGGATTTACTGGTAGTTTAAGGTAAATAAACTAATTAACTATACCCGAATTATCTCCTAGTTTTAAAACTATTTTTTTTTTTTTTTACATTCGTACAGGATGCTTGACCGTGTACATACTCATGATGCCTTTATCGGACTCTCGTTTGCCATACGTATCGTGGAATCACTTGGTACTTCAGCAGCGCTGACAGCTTCTTTTGCAATCATTGCCGCTGAGTTTCCCGAATCAGTAGCTACGACATTCGTAAGTAAACGAAGTTAATTTTCATATGTTAAGTGAAAATATTGTTATGTCACCAAAAAGAAAAGGTATCAAATAAGCCCACTTCAATAACAATCGTAGAAACAATTACGTTTTAGAAGTTTATTGTGTATTTTGAAATATTGTTCGAGTTAGAGAAACTGAGAAGGAGGAACAGAATAGGACAATGCAAAGGTGGAGAAGGATATAGATGTTATCTCTCACCACAGGATTAACCAAGATAACGTTCGATCATTAGTCGCAGGCAAAAATAAAGTAGAGATGCAAACAGCCTCATCAGGTGCTAACATGTGTTCGTTTTGCAATAGCTTGTCTTATAATAGAAGCAGGACATTCATTCGTGAAAATGTCATTGGATTTATACATTCAGATCTGCAGAAAACATAATAGCTTCATTAAAGAAAAAAAAAGAATAGAGGGCTACCTGGACATGTTCTTAAAAACAAATTGTACGATATTTCAGTGCATCTAAGCGAACTTCATCAGGTACTTATAAGTCCTACTTTTGGTAAAACCTACACCACATTAAAAAACTATCGTAGGTAGGAGTCTAAGAAAGCACTCCTATATTTGCTTTAATGTGGTGTAAGTTTGACCAAATGTAGGACTGTATTAGTACCTGATGAAGCTTGATTGGATGTACTAAACTATCATGCAATTTCCTTTTCTGAACGTGTCGATCTAGTAAGACTTTTCATATTTTTTTTTTAACAAATTTGCGAGGGAACCACGCATGTTCTGATCTATAAAAACTTTTTTTTTGTTTGTTTTGTATAGAACTTTTTGGATTACTCTAGAAATCCTATTATTCAAGTTCTTTCTTTACGCATCTATTTGCGCTGTGTATCATTATGTATCACCTTTCTCTATAGGTTAGATATGCTTAAGAAAAATCTAAACCACTTTGGTGAAATAGCATAAAGATATTGCCTAAGTCTTCCTATTATTTTAGTAAACATTTAATTATGTATAATCTAAGATATGTCCTCTTTCTATTCGGTTATTGCAATACTTGGTGAGTTTAATTTTCGTTAAAAACATCAAATATGAGAAAATAGTGGTAATTTTAAATCTAATTCACGGGTATTTTTAGAACAAGTCAAATTATGCTTTGTGGACTGCTTCTTTGATCATTCAATTTGCTTGCTTACTTTTCTAAGATTATAAATACATTCGGAAAACGTGTCTTTAAGTGTACGAATATTCAACAAAACATCTATGAAAGCAAGTAAAATTGATTATATTCTATTAAAAAAAAAAAGATTTGTTGAATCTTTTAGAAAACAACTATTTTTTGCTCAGCTTTATAACTTCATATTAACAAGCGATAATAAATATTCCTTATAGAACTGATATACTGTACTTGAAAATAATTCTGTTTCTTCTTCATTGTACAATCTTTTCAGTAGAAATTTATTTTAATTCCTAATGATATTTCAAAGTGATAACAATTATCATTTAACAACTTTGTAGTCTTAATATTGAAAATAATGATTACGGCATTTTTTTTACAATACACATGCTTTAAAAAAATATTTTATATATTGTTTAAATCTTAGATTCATTGTTTTCATGATTCACAGGCGTCTTTGGAAACGTTTTTCGGACTTGGGCTCATTGCTGGCCCTACAATAGGAGGATTTTTATACCAAGTAAGTGTTTATATAATACTGTATCAATATATTTGGCCTAAAGAGAATTAGGTAGAAAAGGATGAGTCAATCAATGTTGAATAGCAAGGAGAACATTTGATGATTTTCCATTGCTACTTAAGAGACTATCTCATGTAAGGTCCTACCAATATGGCGGCCAGTGAAAATAAAAGTGTATTTTGTAAAATAATCACATTAGCAGCTAAATAATCATTTGCTCATTATTATTATTAAATGACTAGAAGACGGAGGAGAGTAATTTGCCAGAATGTGAAGATGGGAAGGGGAAAAGGGCGGGATGAGACTGGGGCACTGGAAGTCATGAGACTAGGGTACATAGACGCCTAAATCCGACCCTGCATACTACACAGCTGAAAGTTTCTTCATAAACTTCGACAATCAATCATAGAATCAAGTTAATTGAACTTCTTAGAATAAACGACTCAGTCACAACATGTATTATGTCCTATTTTTTTTTTAATACTGAAGACGTAAAACCTTTAATTCGACTTTTGTAGAGTAGTAGGAAACTCTGATAAAGAAACAAACAAGCAAACAATGGAAAATAAAAATAATAAATCAAAGAAAAGAAAATTAAAATATTTACTAAACAGAGATTTCTATCAGTGGTAGCGATTGCCCTCACTGTAACTTCGTTTTTTGTACCTATGAATCTTTTCAGTGAATCAAGGTCGGCCCAGTCTTTTCTGAGCAACTAAATCGTTCAGAAAATGAGTTTGCGATGATAAGAGTCCACACTATACGTTTCATCACACATCTTTCACTCGAATCTTGTAGAATCTCGCCTTAGACAGTTGGAAGAACTGAGCTAAAAATGAAATTATTGTAAATGACGAGAAATATTTTTTACTTTTTTAAATTTAGTTTTATTCCACTTCTTTTAAATTTAAATAATTTTCAATTTTATAGCTTAAAAAGTGTTTGATTTCTCGATTTAAACATTTTTTTTTCTATTTTTCGGTTATCATTCGTTTTCATTAAAATAGAATTCGTTTCCCGTTTTGCTCAAATATTTTTTTTTTTAGGTATTTCGATTAAAGTCGTTTTTATTTTTATTTTAATAAAAAAAAAATCAGTTTACATTTTTATTGGAGAAACTGGTTTGGATTTATCAAATTTTGAAATTTCAATTTGCTAATTTGAAAATCGAATAGCTTTATTGAAACTTTTGCACAGAGAAACGAACACAACTTAATATTTTCTCCAACACTACAAAAGAGAGAGAGCGCGAGAAAAAAAAGAGTCCTGAACCAAGACTGAACGAGCGTCCATCCACACTGTCAGTCAAGTTTAATCAGATATCGGAATTGAAGCTATTTTCATCAAAGTTTTCAGTCATCATTCAGTTCAAAGACTGACGGTCTTTTTTGCTTTCTAGACACAACGGCTTTACCTCACACTAGTAGGAAATAGTTAAAACATGTTCTCACTTATACGAAGACCATGCGTATTAACGCACTATATTCACTAATATTATGCTAATATTAGTGAATTTCCTTGTTTTACAGAAATCCGTACTTTTTTTTTTAAAGAGCGTTGTTAAACAAGTTATTTCAAATAAATTTGTGATGTATAGTTTATTCAGAACTAATAAAGAAATACGCAGACAGTTACTATAGAGTCCATTGTAATTACATTTATCACTTGCACATGGCTTTACTGGAGTCGCCGTGGCTCAGGCGGTAGCGCGTCTGACTACAAATCGGGCGGTACTGGTTCAAATCTTCCCATGTCTGGCGCTCTAAGATGCAGTCAGCCTCCTATTAAATTAAGTCAAGAGTGTCCTTGGTACTCCTGGGCACTTTCGGAAGGTAAAGACGGTCGAGCGTGGGATTGAACACCCCACCTCACTTCATACCGTAGGTCGAGAATATATGGAGCACTACCTCCACATCCCCCATGCGTCGTTCACGGCGCGTGCGTATCACACAGGGGGCAGCTTTACCTTTACTTTACATGGCTTTACTCTTGTATTAGTTACGTTCTCTATCCATATATCTCTCAATATGCCCTCCAGAACCTTCATTATTTAACATCACAAATGAAGTCGTATAATTATATATTTCTCGTTTATATTAAACCCATGAAATTGTTATTGTAGAAGTGTTAGATGGTTCGCCAAATAAGAACTTATTCAATTAAAGAAAACACAAAAGAAATATTGGGATGTTGGTAGTTTTCCCTAAAAAAACAATCGATTTTGTATTCTTTAACAGATTGGTGGTTACCAATGCCCCTTCGTAGTGATGGGAGGTGTACTTCTTTGGTCAGCGATTCTTACGTACTTCCTACTTCCAGGTCATGAAGAAGTTACTTCAGAAGGACGACCAACAGGTTAGTGCGTTTAGAATTCAATTCAATGAAACTTATAACCGTTAGGAATCTTTTATAGCTACGCCACTGACTTTATCTAGAAATTGAGAAGAAGTCAAAAAAATAATATCTGATAGTATTGAAACATTTATGAAGTCGTATCTATTTCCAGTACAAATAAAAGAGCATTTGCGAGGAAAATGTAACAATTGGTGTCATGGTAATACTAGCCACATATTTGCAATTCTGATGCAATTTAACCTAACCTAAACCAACCCTAACTAATCTTAACTAACTTAACACAAATAATTTGAAGAAAAAAATCTATAATAAGTTATGGAATTAAATGAAAGTTTATGAGTACAAGGACCATATCTTACCCAAAATTGGAATACTGTTAGTACAATTATTATTCGGTGCTTCAGAATACAAACTTGATGAAGTGCACTGTGAAAGCAGTGCGTGGTAATCAGCTTCTTCTAACATTTCACAGACCAAACAGCTAACAATACAGCTATGTTTTGACTAAAATTTAATTTTAAAGTATTCGAAACGCATTACAAAGAGTGCAGTGTGAATGGTAAATGTGTGATACTTTAGCTTATCACATCCATGAAAATTTTGTTTTATCCTTGTGTAGGTAGCTTGTACAATTTATTATTATCTGAGATTCTTCAGAATGTTTCATTTGACGAAAAGTCTATAAGAAGGTAAACTAACGCTGAAAGTATAGACTTTAGTCAAGATGGATGGCTTGAGCGAGTTTCGAATCTACACTACCGAAACGTTCTAAAACATAATCGTAGCAAAGGCTTTACCTACCTCTCGTTATAATTAATAAACTATTCAACATCTTTTATTTTGCAAGAAAGGAATAGCTGCATTTGAAAAAAAAAAGATTCAGGCTGACAAAATATTTATTTAAATGAGAGGTAGTGTTAATGACATTATATTGAGAGCACTAATCTCAGCTGGCATTCCTGCAGTACGAGAACCTATTCGATGTAGCAGAACAGACGGTAAAAGACCAGATGGGATGACTCTGTTACCCTGGAAGAGAGGCAAACCGTTAATTTGGGACTTCACTTGCTCAGACACGTTCGCTCCTTCCAACCTTACTTTTTCCTCAATCCAGGCGGGAAATATCGCCAGTCGAAAAGAAGCGGAAAAAAGAAGAAAATATAGTATTCTTGCACAGAAGTACCATTTCATACCCATTGCTATCGAATCCAGTGGTTCATGGGGGAAGGAAGGCCTCAACTTCATAAAAGAAATAGGTAAGCGTATCACACAATCATCTGGTGATGATAGAGCAAGCACCTTTCCTATCCAAAGAATAAGCATGGCAATTCAAAGTGGTAATGTAGCTTCAATCCAGGGAGCCATACCCAAAGGCAAGGAATTAGATGAGATATTCCTACTGTAATTTTGATTTATTTGACGGAACGTTTGTCACTTTCCATTATTATAAGTAGGTAACCGTTAACATGAACCCTACTGTTGTAGCAGATGAAATGTTTCCTGAAGGAGCTGGACCATACATGGAGATGGAAGATGCAGGAGGTTCTGATGGCCTGTTTATGTGTTTGGCGGCAAATGAGAAAGCAGTTCATACCGACGTTTTCAATGATTTCGAAGACATAGTTGATGATGACGATCTGCAGTGATTGTGATGGTGGCCTTCCGAATCTTCTGAACTTAATTTCTTTGCCAGAAATTATGTTTCTATATATTTATATTTTTTATTAATTAAGTATATTTTATTACTATATTTCATAATTAATTAATTATTCTCCAATGCAACAATGGATTTAAAAATAAATTTGATTGTTATTGCGATCCAAAATATTACGGTTTAAGATTTAATGTGAAAAAAGAAGTCAGTGCAGTTCATGTATAGTACAGAGAGGAGGTTATTTGTGAGTGCTGCTCTAAGTTTTTGTTTTGTATGGTAATCCTTTAATTGAATTTTGAGAAAATAGGAACTTTGAATACTGTTTTGTTTATTTTATGTTCAGTAAATCACTAACATATCAAGGAAAATTAGGGCTAACAATATAACGAAATATTGTTGATAAAGAAATGTAGTAATAAAATATACAAGGAAACTTTAAATGAGATAACATATTTTAACATACTTCTTATCTTCCTTTTATTAAGAAAGAACTTTTCGTGGGCTTTATATGCCATGTTAAATATTTATATTCTTGACCTTGGTCAGGATTGATAAAGAAAACAAAAGAAATTGTGCTTTATTAAAGTCTATCTACAGCATGACAAATTTAACTGACTTTTACATTAGATAAAGTAAACAATATTTTTTTTTATATATAATGGTTGACAAATACTCTCAGATTGGACAAACACAATTTAATTCCGTAAGCAGTAATTAGCAGAATCATTAATTGAATTGTTACAATTGTTTTATTCTTTCAATCTGGATTTGTTTTCATTTCCTTGGGTAGTAGATCAAATCGGATGCGACAACTTATTCGAAATTAGTTTTTCAATTAAAGTGTATGCCCATATACAACTCAACATATGAAGAGAAGGAGGGGAGAGGGAGTTGGGGGTATACAAAAATCTAGTCCATAAAAGTAATCCAGGTTGCTCCTGCTAAGTTGAACAGAACTATTGCTACAGGATACAAACTATCAAAGTTCTAGATAAGTAAGACGTTACTTATTCTTCTGGACATTTACACTTAAAAACCATGGTTATAGTGTGTTACTGCTGTAGTAATCGAGGACTTTTCTGGACATTCTCTATTATACCCAATATGTAACATAAATAAATTATAATCTAGAGTTTGATGCATTTAAAAAGAATATGTATATTCATCTTGTGTATAATTTTTAGGTAGATTTCGAAGAAAAATATACCTATTTAGATCGATACGATATGAAAGTA
>JAGDQP010017298.1:16939-38811 GCA_022664845.1 Lepisma saccharinum | reverse complement strand
TATATCGAAACCAAAGATTTGATGGGCTCCAAAATAAACACTCTCTTTCGAGTAATTATAATAGTGCTGTTTCCACGTATTTCTGTACATACAACGAATAAACTATATACAATTTTATTGATTACAGTATACGCACATGATGTTTTAAAATAAAAACACGCAATAATTTCCCCAGTAACTGAAGAATAACCATAATATTATTGCAGCTCAGGTGACGTTTATGCACGTCTTATTTTTACACTTTTTTTCTATGTGTGGATGTGACACAAATTACATATCAATCTTAAATATAATAAAATATATATTACATAGCTGTGAAAATTAACTTCTTTCGGCTTCTTTTCACTCCTATTTACGCAACCAAATACCGCATAACTAACCATTTCTTATACGATGTACATGTATTTTTTGTTAGTCTCAGCATTGCGCTCCTCGCAAACCGGAAGCTTCACGTTTGTAAGGCCCCCCCTCCTTGATTTACATCCTTCATTTGGAGTATACCATCCATGTTTATAGAACTAACAATAGGTTGTGTCAGACGTAACACCATTTACTTCACCAAGGATATTAGAATTATATGATAGGCTAAAATTAAAACTTTATCCGAACGTACAACTTTAGGCTGCCATTTTGGTCCGCACAGTCAGAATTTAGAAGAGTGCTATTTATTCACAATTTTAATCTTGATATACTCGTTTGGTTAGACACATACTATTAACCATGCAACGCAAAAGAAAAAAGAGTAAAACCTTTTACAAGCTGATAGCTTTTATTTTGTCTTTCCCACTCTTTAAAATTCTGACTGTGCACACCAAAACCGTAGACAAATGTTATACTCAGACGGATTGTTTTATCAATTTTGGCCTACAATCTAATAATACTGTCCTTGGTTGAGCCAATGATGTCACGTCTGACACAACCTATAGTTAATTCTATAAATGTTGGCATACTAGTGCTTTTCAGAGGCAATATAATGGCAATTTGTTTAAGTAACAGACAGTTACTTGTTCCATGTTAATAGTTGTCGGCAACATAGACGACTCGTATGTCCAACGTCCAACAAGTTACCTCACACGTGACGTCATTGAAGTTTCCAAGGAAGTTAATTAATGTAAAGCAACCTGTTAGTTCTATAAATCTTCGACTATATCGGGTAGTTATATGGATGTAAATATAGACAGATCGACTGGCCCAATACAATTAAGCTGGGCCAACTTGACGCCGGTTTTCGATTAATCTTGCCTGGTGAATTGGGAATGACTTGCGTCTTATTTGTTGGCCTAAGCCTGGGTGTGTGGATGCAAAGAATGGATGAAGATCCTAAGGAAGAAAGGAGAAAGATTGGAATATTTTTAATATGGTGTTGTACGGAACGCGAGGTGCAGTTTTTTTTTAATCGTACTCATGGCTTGTACTGGCCTCAATTTCGGGTCGCTAGAAGTAGATCCGTCTCCCGTATTTAGTATACTACCAATTCATCAATCAGGAGTATACTACCAACGTTTATAGAATAGGTTGTTTCAGACGTAACGCAAATGACGCAATCAAGGATATCAGAATTAGGTGATAAGCCAAAAGCAACTCAATCTTTCATGAAAATCAGCCCTAACAATCTTGGAAATTTCAATGACGTCACGCGTACAGCAACCTGTTAGTTCTATAAATCTTGGACTATATCGGGTAGTTAGAACTGGTTCTTTCCTTTGTATCAGTGTCTATGACCTTGATCTCTTCATTCGTCTCTAGTTATCTCCAATAATGTAATTTTTTAAACCGCAGACTAGAACAGGACTTTGTTCCTTGCTAAAGATTCATCTTCCCTGTTTTCCTATTAGGAATTTAATAAGAAGAAAACGGAACTTGATGTTTAGTGATGTGACACGTATGTCAGTCAGTAATCTAAAGACATAATTGAAAATTCTAGATTATGTTATCATGTTTATATATTATATTATTCTCCCTCTCCTCCTCCAATGCCTTATTAAATAAATTATTTATTCAATTTTCACTCAAGATATTTCTTTTTTAAAATCTCAATGTTATCTTACCAATCGAACCTTAACATACATAATAAATATTTTGCAGTAACAAGTAAGTCACGTTTGAATTAACGTGTTTTTTCTTTTGTATCTTTGTAATTTTTTTTAATTCACTGTTTTTAACACACAGGAAATGCCCGGATTACGAAACACTTCCGTTCCTAAATTTGTCTGGAAGTCAAATTTGTACCTAGTTAGACGGTTCGTCATTATATCTTCAGTTAGTCGAAGCCTAATGAGCAAAATTCCGCCATAGGATGGTGTGCAGACGTCTGGATTTTTGTGGCGAATGCCTTCAAAGAGGTGACTGAATAGTGATGTCCAGCAACTCGGCATTTGAGCGACGAAACGAAGCTGGCCCAATATATAGATTAAAGGTGGGCTGCCGATGTAGCGGGATATTGTAAGTGGGCTATCGTAGACTCAGAGATGATGCCCAGCTGAAAGGCATAACGGCGGCGTGCAGTAGGTGATCGATTGCTAGAGCCCGCTTATTTGCCTACGCAGACCATAATCCCGAAAGTAAAACCTCCTTACCGTACTACCATCTATCAGAAATGTTGTGAATTACCAAACAAGACAGGTTGGCAGAGAAAAATAAAAAAACAGGCATCTTAGCTCTTACACAAGATCCAATCGGCGATCCCATTATCGAATTCAAGTCTATAGCATCTTTTTACTTCAGAATCAGTCTTCGTAACCTAACAGAAATAGTAACGTATTAATCGCACGAAAGATACCTACATAGCCTAGTCGTTAAAATGACGTGCTACAAATCGGAAGATTCCAGCTTCAAACCCCGTTGCAGACAATTAGAAAATTTACAAATTAATTAATTCATCATCATGAAGACAATGGTCAAATTGCAACTGAGAAGCTGCTGTTTTGGCTAGGGCTTGAGTGGGTGGAAGTTAACGATTTGGCGTCCCGACAACGCCCACTCTGGCTGGCAGAATGTCGGATATACAATACATCTTTCTATCTCTAAGAAGCACTGAAGAGACACATCTAGTTGCACTAAAACATTTTAACATAGGCAATAATAATAATAATAATAAATTTATTAACGTGTTGTGAATAGTTTCATTTTCCAAATACAATACAAAAATACAATATGATACATAACACAGCATCCTAAATATACAGGGATTCTGCCAATATTTACAGTTTAGGGGGGTGTAAAGGAAAATTTGATATGCATTAGAGTTTAAGTAGCGCTTTGATTTTTAACCATGTAAATGTCAAAGTTGAGGGGAGGAGTTCCAGAATTTGGGGAGTAGGGGATCGAGCAGAATGCGTATCTTCATCTTTAGGATCGGCTCATATGTCATCTTTGATGTCTATGATCTCAGTAGTAGATCGATCGATGAGATAGAAATCGGAGATTTGTGTTGGATGCACACTGATAAACATTTATATTAGAAATCGAAGCTTAGTCGGCTCCTTGAGTTGGTTTCAGTGTGAACATGGACAGGCTCAAGTCCCTTTGCAGGACGTTCAAGGAAAAATCCGCTTTCCGTGATGGCGGTGTTCATACTCGCTCACACTGAATTGCTTTCGCCGTTCTGAAAGTTTTCTTAGTAAATATATATAATCACAGAATAAAACTAATTTAAGTGAAATACAAATATACGTAATTAGATTGTGTGTAACCGAAATATACATGATAGTGCCATTACACCTTCGTAGAGATAACGCCGATATCTAAAGTAGCACTACCGTGCCGCCGTAGCTCAGTGGTAGAGTATTGGCGTAGCATTCAGGAGGTCGTTGCTTCAATCCCAGTGGCCGACCATCCTGACTGAGTTTTTTCCAGGGTTTTTCCTCAATCATACCAGGATGGCACCTTCAACATAGGCCCTGGCCGACACCTTCCCGAATCCTTTTTTCACCCCTATCCCGGCCTGAGCCTTAGATATCTAAAGGCCATAAATAGAATTAAAAGAAAAATCGAAAGTATCACTAAATTGTTGTAACTAGGTATCCATTCACGGCCATTACGCTCGTGTAAGTTGGCAAGACTGTTTTACTAAAGACAATACACCATTCTGCATGTTAGTGGTTGGCAGGAAACGTTTCGAAAGATATTCTAAATCTACTGCCTTCATCTCCATGAGTAGGTTGCCCTGGTCACCAGACTTGAACCATGCAACACATTTGTCGAATGGTCGTGAACGATTCCTGAAGGACCTGTCGCTAAAAACTGAAACATTGAGCTTGAAGGCTGAAAACATTCTAAGGACAAAAAAAATATGAAAACTTTTCTTGGATAGCCTCTAAACATAAGCAAAGTTTAGGACAAAACTGTCTCAGTTCAAATTTACGTACCAATATCACAAAATATAAGTATATTGTTAGAAAGTTATCAACCTGGGCCGCGGTGGCTCAGTGGTAGAATTTTTACCTCTGGTGCGTAGGGTCGTTGATTCGTTCCCTACTCATTCCATGTGGGTTTTGTGGTGGACAAACACCGTGTGTGGCGTTTCTCGGGGTACTCCCGTTTCTTCCCACATTCTTCATTTCACCAATTCTCAAACCATCATCGTCCATTAGGCCTGAGCCAAAAGTTACCTAAAAGCTTAAATAAAATTCAAAGAGGTCAACTTATAATGTTGTAAATATATTTTGTGAAGACTTTGTACTATATTCCGAGCGACAAGTTATGAATCCAAATTTGAACACTAATAATCTTCAGTGCTCCATTGCCTCTTGCTCTGAGGTGCGCCATTCTCGGCGCATGCGCACGGCACGATCCTTATCTTTATGTTTTATACTTGTTATGAAAATTATAGTTTATGGTATAAAAATGTATAAGTTTCTGGTATAAAATTAGGGTGAAACCGATGATAAAAGTACTGAAGTAGATATACTAGGAAAAATGTTCTAAAAATATTTTAGGTGCAATTTGCATATTTACAGAAATATTCGAAGTAAATGTGAAGAAGATAGTGGAAATCTGACATCAAAATGGTGAATATCTGAGTGAAAAATATCTGATTTCACAGAAGTATATATAATATAAACAGAAAGTTTATGGTTTCACCATAGGTTTGTTCGGGCGATCTGCTCGGTGTTGCACTCTCTGCACTGGAAGTGTAAGATAGAACAAAATGTGTTAAAGAATGTGACGTTACAGTGTCTATTCGTGCAATCCCATGTAGTTCTCGCTCGAACGGGCAGCTGTTTGTTTCCTTCTGCTACACTGTAAAAAATGGTTACTTTTATTCAGCCGTGTGAGCTCTAAAACCGGAAGAGATATAGGTAAAATCATATTTTACATATAAATAAGCTTTAGTGTGAAATAATTCAAAGTAATTCTGTTGAATTTAAATAATAATGAGTAATTTTGAACGTAAAATTCAAGGAATTTTTCTAAATTAAAAGTCACTCAAGTTTATGTATCACGTGTTTACATATACGGTTATAGACACAATTTTATAAAAAAATATTGAGACATGTTTACGTATTCGGCTGCATATACAATTTAAAAATAATATTCATAACGTTTAGTTTACCATCTGCCGGCATCTTGATCTTATTTTAGCAGAAATGGGGAATATTCTTAATAAGTGCAGATTTTTATCCCTAATTAACAAATCGAGGAGCTATTAAAATGTGGTGTGTCTTTAGTAGTGTGCAATTCGTGGTAGTAACTTAGTTTGTCTTCGGAATTTAAACACCATGTTTAACTATACTGTTTTGTTGTGATGATTTCTTCGACTAGCAGTCTGGTTCAGTCGGTAATGCGCTGGACTTCTAACTAAAAGGTTCTTGTTCAAATCCCACTTGAAACCTTTTTTCGTTCTTTTACTTCCAGTATCCTGAAAATTGAATGGTCTGTCTTTTTTTATCCGTCAAGACATGTGGTAAACTTAATTCTTAACGGTGTAGGTCAACCCGGCCATCTTGGTATGACCTTTCAATTGATTTACGTGGGAATTGTTTTGCTATTGTCCGTCCAGACTTAAGAGAATACTGTTGCTCTTACTGCAACAGCGATGCCGGTTTGACCGCTAAATAAAGAAACGAAGCGCAGCTCGCTGCAGCCGTTCTCCCGTTTCTGATGCAACGCTTCAGTCGCTGTTAGTTTTTCTTCCTCTTCCCCCCGTCGTTTCTCAAAGGACACTATCGTTAAATTAGATAATTAAATATGTGCAAATAAAGAAAGAAATTAGGAAATTAATTTTCGTAGCAATGTTAAACATAAAACCTTTACAGGGATCATTAAACAGAAATAACAGTAAAGGAATTTCGTGTGCGACAGGGGGAAGTGCGATAAGTAAAACTGCAGCTGTTGTCTATAAGCTGCAACAGTATAGACCAAACTCTGGATCTGTAATAGTCTTATGTTTCTCAGGAGCGTAATTTTTAACTTCTGTTTTCGCCTATTGTTTCGTCATGTTTTCTTTGACTCATGCTGTTTTATAGAAATGCAATATTTTGCACACGAACAGTATAATTTCCTGTTGACATAATATTGATTTATATGGTAATCTATTAATAATACATTATAGTCATATATTTGAAGAAACTTCACAAACCAAAACTCTACAAGAGTCAAAATAACCACCAACGCAAATTTCGTGAAAGCGAAAGTTGAATATTCTACTTTCAGAGGCATAAGACGAGTAAAACGATTCCCATGTAAATTAATGGAAAGGTCATACCAAGATGGCGGGGGTGATCTACGTCATTAATGCTAATGTCGTTCTAAATTCCAAATATTTACTACCACGTATGTTATACTACCGGTAATAGAAATGAGTTGGTCATAAATAATGCTGCTGATGTTTATATTTAAAACCACATGAATCTTTGAGCAGAATATTGGCTTAAACAGTGCAAATTACATTCTCCATATTTACAAAAATTGAAAATAAATCCTGATTGTAATTAAAGAAAAAAGAAAAGTCGGAATTCCGGCATTATTCCGAAAAACAGTAAGTATTATCGATTTCTTATCATTCTTTACAATTAATTGGCTTTCATCAAAAGTAATCATTAGCCCACCTTAGCAGTGGCGATGGTTCGAGTCCACCTCAAGCCAGTCATTCTGACTGAAATTTTTACTCAGTCCCATCAGCCGAATTCCGGGAAGGTACCTATAATTTAGAACCTAGCCTTTACCTTCCGCTCCTTGTCCCCAGGATACTTCTCACAAAGGGATATAATCCCTCCGATATATCGGTATACCCAGTGTTCGAAGTGGGAGAGAAACAGACAGTATGTTTTCCTAATACTTACCTCGACATATCAAAAAGTGATATATATCAACACGCATACCGTGTGTTTCAGTGACGGTATGCTTTTAGCTCTCAAAAGCACGAGATGGAATGCCATACTGGAGCATACCGCCTCACTTCGACCACTGGGTATACCAGAAATGGATGTCCTGTCCAGGAAATGGATTAAAAAACACAAACAAAGTGAGGACAACAATTTTCCCACTTCTAGTGTGGCTTGCAATCCTGTAAAGCTGCAGCTTAGCTCGTACTGCTGAGAAGAGGTTCAAACCGGATAAAACTCGGGGAAAATACTTCGTCGTGTGAACATAAGACCCAGTCAGGGCGTTCAACTGGTTCGTATCCAGCCGAGCGCCCTGTTCTTGTGTAAGCGCTGTATTACAAAAGAAATTAGAAAGAGAAATCTGTTGAGATAGTGCAGCAGTAAGAAAAGAAACAAAAACATTGACGTCACACTTGATCACAATGTGTTAAGAAACGAGAAAGCATGTATTGGCAACACTAGGATATAGGAAGTATAATCCTCATTTCGTCAGTGCTTATGCATATCAGAAAGAGCAGACATCACAATAAAGATAACATGTCAACGAACCCTTCATTCCTATGAAGGTCAACGAACTGCAAAATGTATATTTTTAAAGAACCTTTCCGAATTTGAAGGTCAGTATCTTCCCTTTTTGAATATATTATGTTGTATTCATTTATTCTTATTTTGAATGGCGGAGTTAAGGCATAACCTTTTCTTCCACTCAACCATTTAAATATTCTACATAAAATTTATATTATATAAATAATTAAACACTACAAAATGTATAATTAAACACTACAAAACAAACAAAAAATGGATACGAAAATTCACACTATAGCAACTACAATTAAAAATGAAGAAATATATAATATTACAATCATAATGTATTTACTAAAAGAGAGAAAAAATACTAACTAGAGAGTAAATAATAATAATAATAATGATATATAATATAGTTTCGTGTTGATCTGTACATTCGTGTGTCTAGTGAGTCAGAGGAAATTGTGACTGGGATAAAAAGCAATTAAGTTTACGTCTAAATGATAATAGAGAACCTCAGTCCCTGATGTGTGCAGGGATTTCGTTCCAAGCTCTAGTAGTATACACAGTGAAAGATTTTGAGTAGTACTCTGATTTATGATTTGGCACTGAGAGTACCGTGTTCTCTTTAGAGCGGGTGTTTAAAGAGTGAGTGTCACTGAGAAATTTGAACCTGGATGACAAGTATGACGGTTTTTTCGTTGTGACTAATTTATAAAGTAAATTTAGAGCATGTTGACGGCGTCTCGTGCGAAGATCAAACCAGCCCAATTTATTATAATAGTGTGATAAATGGTCGAAGTACTTTGCGTTAAAGACGAAGCGTACACAGGCATTCTGGATGCGTTGTAAGCGTTCTGCTAGGTCCTCAGTAAGGTGCATGTAAGCAGCATCACAGTAATCCACTTGTGATATTACAAGGGATTGCACTAAAGTGGCTTTGATGGATTCGGGGAGAAAATTTTTTAAGCAACGAAGAGAATGTAATGCGCCATACGTTTTTCTGCAAAGGTTGTTCACATATTCTGCCCAGGTTAAGTGTTTGTTTATATATAGACCAAGGTCGTTTACGCTTTCACTTAAGGGAACTATAACGCCATTTACATCGAGGCCAGTGATGTTTACGGTGTTAAGGGAGGAAAGTATCTTCCGTGATCCGATCATAATGAATTTTGATTTCAATGGGTTAACTTCTAATCCATTTTCACGTGCCCAAGAACAGATGTTTCTAATATCTGACTTTAAGTACTGGAGTGAACTAACTATGCTCGATGGGTCGGACGAGATATAGCATTGAACGTCATCAGCATATAAGTGATATTTGCTGGCTAGAATATTTTTAGGCAGGTCGTTTATATATAGAGAGAAAAGAAGCGGTCCTAAAATACTGCCTTGTGGGACACCACATGGAACAGGTATCCAGCTTGAATGTGTGTCGTTAGTGATAATTCTTTGCTTTCTATGTGAGAGATAAGATTTGAACCATGATAGGGCTAACGGTGAGAAGTTATAGAAATAAGAAAGTTTAGTAATCAGAATTTCATGGTCTATTGTTTGGAATGCTTTACTAAAGTCAAGAAGGGATAGCAGGGTGATATGGTGATTATCCATAGCAGAACGAATATCATCTGTGATATTAACTAGGGCTGTGCACGTACTATAGTGAGACCTAAAACCTGATTGGAAAGTATCCGATAATTAAAAAAAATAAACATCTGTCCTTTTGTACACTATCTTAAATTATCTGCATTGGGTGGATCATGTTTGTACGCTGATATTGTACTCGATAAAGTGTATCTCCAAAGCGTACATATTGAAGTGTAGAAATTCTCAAGAATAAAAAACGTTGATAATAGGTACCATTCCCATCTCAGTGGTTATACGAAATCAGCCACCGTAACAACTAGACCACGGGGTCAGGTTAAGACGGTTTAATTTTTTTCTGATCATTATGATATTTATATAACTTTGACTCAGTACAAGCCGATGTTTGTGTGTTTTCATTCAAACTTCGTTTTGCGGTGTTTTTATTTTAAACATTGGTTTTTTGGTGCTTTCGTTCGAACTTCGGTTCGGTTATTCTGTTCAGACTCCGATGTTTGATAAAAAAAAGAAGAAGAACGAAAACTGGGTTTTGAAGAAAAATTGGTGTTTGACAAAAAACGGAAAACCGAGTTTTGATTAAAAAACGGTGTTTGATAGAAAAACCGGAAACCGGTTGTTAACGTAAAATTAAAAGTCGGTTTCGTTTTCTTTAAAACTGAAAAATCGCTCATTAATGTATTCAATTACTTAACACTCATTTTGTTGATTTCGACAGTCCAAAATTGAGATTAAAGTTTAAATTTCCTTTCACAAACAAGTAGAAACTGCCTAGTGCGTTTTTATTTTATAAAAGTTTCGGTTCTAATTTTTCAGTAACGAATTACTTTATACATTATTTTCTTTAGTTCACAATGGCTCGTGGTGTCCTCAAATTTCCCAACATCAATTTGACTCATTTCCCGTCGTCATAGAATAATGAAATTTAGCACAGCGTCGTAAGTCGGGTGACAATACAATATTCCATTGTTACTTTCATATATTTCTATACATTTATATATTTTTTAAATGTATATTTTAATTTTTCTTCTTTTTAATATGGACTTCTTTATCCTAAAATAAATACTAGCCTGCAACGAAAAGGGGTTTTACTGGTTGCAGAACACTTTAGGATTTTGGTCATAAAATATTAGCTTAATATAAATTATCAGAACACCGAAATAACTCGAAAAAATAATTTAAAGAAAAAACTTTTTAAAGACATACTTTTCTTGAACAATTTGTACTAAAAAGTAAAAAAAAAAAAATATGCATGTCTTAAAAGAAAAGCACAGGGCGCGCCAATTTAAGAATTTGTAAAGTGACTGTATATGAGAGTGCGCCTCATGCTTTTCTTTTTAGTCATGCATAAACTTTTTTTTTTTACTTTCTAGTACAAATTGTTTAAGAAAAGTATGTCTTTAAAAAGTTTTTAATTATTATTAGTTTTATCTCCTCATTACACGATTGTAAACGCTTCATCTCGTATGCAACAGTTTAACCTTTTTTTCACTTACAAACGAATATAGTATTTTCTTCGACACCTTTAATTTAATACATATACTCAAGTCGTGATCAACATTGTATTTGGCATTTGTCTCATCTTACCACCTACAATACATCTAAAATAGTAGTGGCGTGTTGATTTCCGACATGTCTTCTCTTTCAATTGACTGGAGTGCGCTCGTGAAGTATGTTGAGATCGTATATCCTGTTTACACAGAACAACTTCCAACAACCTACACTTTTACAAGTCTCTGTAGGTGTCGGTATTTGTTATCTTCTCTGGCACATTCTGTTTCCAGGTGACTATGTTAGCGGTACTATCTGAGGCTACACAAGGAACGTTACATCATGTTGCTCTAAAAATATTACAAAGAATATTACAAACTGTTAATAATATTAATGAAAATAAAAATATATTTTTTTATTTTGATAAGCAAAAAGGTCTTTAATTTGCAGAATGTTTTCCAGTTGTTACGTTTATAATTAATTCACTATATGCTCCAAAAAATACCATAACTTTGTCTTTGCCAACCTTCAGTCTAAAAGACCAACTAGATCTATCCATCTTTCCAACCAATTTCATTTTTGTGGAAATATTTGAAAAATATCTATAATTAATATCTATATATCTATATCTATATCTAAATATATATCTGTAACTATAAAATTTGAAATATCTATAATTCTTTTCTAAAGAAAATAATAATTCATATTCAGTTGGAATCATTTGATAACCAATATGACTTATATTACTTTATACACGGCGATTTGCCAGTACACCTTTTTTTGGTCTTCATCACCCCCCCCCCCCTTCATACACACATACACACACGTTTTGGAGTACGGTTATTCTATAATTACAATTTCTTTGAGTCAACACAAGTAACACGCTGTCAATTTTGAAGTTGAATTAGTTTTTTTTTTTAACTTTTTTTCTCTCTCGACTCATTTTTTTAAGGCTGAATCCAAATGGGCTTTCCCGCCCTTTTCGTTTTACGTCAGTTATTTGAAATTCAGTGCAGGTAAACAAAATTTAACTTTCACGGACCAAAGTCCGTTTCGTACTTCAATAATGCGTACAATTAGTTTTAAAGAAATGCTACTAGTAAGCTCAGGATTGTACGCAGACACTTTTTGGACAGAATAATGTCCCAAAAGTGTCTGCACAGAATCCTGAAGTTATTATTAACATTTCCTTACAGCTAATTGAACTCATTATTGAAGCATGACACGAACTTTGGTTTGCGAAAGTTACATTTTGTTTACCTGCACGGGATTCTGAATAAATTGACGTTAAACGAAAAAGGCGGGAAAACCCACTGGGATTAAAGAAAGAAAAACTTTGACTAGTTTTCGACCAAAAATGACCGCCATTTTGATTTATAGTCAGTTTTATTTAGGGGAAACATCGCTACAGATTTCATTTAGACTATGAAGGAAAAAAAATGGTCCTGAAGGAAGAGGGGAAGGGTGAGGTGCACACGGAGGCCCACTGGCTATCACAACGGCTGTACTGTTCTTTTTTATGATCCGAGCCCATCTTAGCCGTTGTGATTTCATTATTCCTATAATGTCGGGTAAATCATAAAGTCTGTGAAGTTCTTCATTATGCAGTCTCCTCCATTCTTCAGTCATCTCGCCCCAAGTAATAAGAAAATATTAATAACTCGGCGAGGTCATATTGGCTCAATTACTTAAAATAAGCTGCTCTATCTAAGATTAGGTAACTTTAGAATCGCTACATTTGCTTCCTTAAGAATCAAATTTGTCTATTAGAGTAACTAAACTAATTAGCCTCCTAAAATCAATAACATCAAATAATGTTACCCCCCGTATCGAGAAGGGCATACACCATAGTGCTGTTATCGCCCATAATTTCATTTTTGGAAATTGGCCACATTTATTGAAATAGAAACAATTCATTATGTTTGTAAAATAGTTTGTTCTTGCATGCACTTCAGCATACCAAACAAAATACATAATATCTGCTATCAGAAATTAGTGCCATAGCAATTAGTCCGTGTGCAGTTTGATGAAACAATATTACGGATGGTTTCATTATGTAAGTTGGGGAACCAGCGTTAGGAAAAGTAGTGTGGGTAGCACGTGTGGGGCTAGGGAGAAGGCAAATCCAATATTGCCGACGGAACATACTATTTCTAGCATGTAAACTATCATATCTTTAGGAACTACTGAACGTAAAGCTCTCAAATGGAGTCAAATTGTAGAGTTTCGTCAGCGAAATAATGATCAAATTATCGTAGTTACCTGGATAGTCCATCCAAGACCATCGGGAGGGAAAATCCAACATGGCTGCCAAAACAAGTCATTTCTAGCATAGAAGAAACCACAAATTCGGAACTAAACCTATGATTCTGGTGTCAAATTCTAAGGGTTTATGGCAGAAATGATCAATAAGTAATGGTAATTACCGTCTTGGACCATGAAGAAGGAAGAATCCAATATGGCTGCCGAAAAAATGTTATTTCTAACATAGAAGCACCCATATCTTCAGAACTATTACACCTAGAGTTACAATTCTGTTGTCAAAGTGTAGGGTTATATGGTCAAAATGATCAACAAATTTTGGTAACTATCTGACTAGTCTGTCTTCGGTCATGAGAAGGGAATAATCCAATATGGCCGCCGTAACATGCAATTTCTGGCATACAAGTAACTATTGTATATCGGGGGAAGTAGTTGCAGTACAGTCATAATATGTTAAAAGATTGGGGATATTTAAAAGAAAAATACATTTCATTCAAGCAATGGAATTCGCGGGCATGTTTCTCTTTAGTTTTCTGATTGAAATTCTAGAAATTGTCACGGAAATAAAGTTGTGGTGTAGTAGCCATCTTGGAAAATGACGGCCAAAATTCCTATTATCCTTCTTACTTTTTCTTGAACGGCAGCATGTTCGTTAAAGTTAATCCTGATTAAAATTGTGCAGACCAAACTTATCTACAAAAATGATTTTGCTCCTTTTTTTAGTAAAAGCACCCTCTTCAGTGTGAAAAATTCACAAATAAAATGTATTATGAGTTAGCCTCCATCTTGGCAAATGACGACTAAAATATAGTTCTCATTCAAATATTAACTCTTTTTTAATAAATCTTGACAGTTTTACTTAAATTCTACTTTTAATTAAAGCCAAAACGAATTTTAGCCGCCATTCTTCAAGATGGTTACTAGAGTACAATTTTATTTTGGAAAACTTCTAGAATGACACCAGATAGCTCTACCCAATTGGCCACCATCATTTGCTAACCAATTTGCTGATGAAACTCTACAATCTGATACCAGAATTATAGCTCTAGGTGTTCTATGAAGATATGATTGCTTCTATATTAAAAATTACTTGTTTCGGCAGCCATATTGGATTCTTCCCTCTGCATGACCCACGTCGGTCATCATCATTTGTTTATCATTTTGGCCGAAAACTCTTGGATTTGACACCAAAATTATAGTTGTAGGTGTAATAATTCCGAATATGTGGTTGCTTGTTTGTTAGAAATGACTTATCTCGGCAGCTTGGATTCATTCCTCCTGGTGGCCTAAGACGTTGGTCACCATTATATTTCTTCTATAAACTCTTGCAATAGTTCCGAAGCTGTGCTTTCTTCTATGCTAGAAATGACTTGTTTTGGCAGCCATGTTGGATTTCCCCTCCCCATGGCCTCAGATGGACTACTCAGGTAACTACGATGATAAAAATATCTTTGGTAAATTTTATTTTATATGGGCCAGTCTAGTAACTTTGGATTTCGACCTGTCACGATTCGCCTTTAGCTGTTAAAATCCACACCCATGTCCCTTCCGGGACTCGAACCCGGGACCTTCGACCCGATGGCCTACCGCCGGAGACTGCTCGGCCACCCGGCCGGCGTAACGACGATGATTTGATCATTATTTCACTAACGAAACCCTGCAATTTGACACCAATTTGAGAGCTTTACGTGCAATAGTTCCTAAGATATGGTAATTTGCATGCTAGAAGTAGTATGTTCCGGTGACCATATTGGATTCCCTGGTCCAACGCATGCTACTCAGATGTCCACCATCAATTTCCCCACCCCCCCCCCCCCCGCAAGCTACATAATGAAACCATGCGCAATATTGGTTCATAAAACTGCACACGGGGGCCCTATTTCCTACACACGGACTAAATATCAGAGTGAAGAACTTGCGACATCTGTGCGACACTTGCCATTAATATTTGTCAAATCGTAGGAAAGGACAAAGCAACTATCATTTTGTTGGCTTTACACATTTGCCATTTCTGGACGAAAGCTGCTGCATTGATGTTAAACATTTTAACTCGTTCTAATACAAGGAACATCCATAGTTCAACGAACCTTGTTACGTCTTAAAGGGGAAAGATTACACAGCAAAGGTGCTTCACACGTAAATTCTTTAAAACTGAAGCTATATGTAGCAAAATTTAACGAGAACAAATTCATTGTCGTGTCTAATTGATAAATGAAAGCTCATTATCCACGTTTCTATTGAAAGCAACCTTTTAAGCCCATTTTATGTTGTAAACATTTCTTCCATGTAACAATAAACTTAATCTATACGCTAGAGCTTTGACCTCAGAGCTCTTTAGCTTTGATGAACTGCGTGTGTGTTGTGTACGTATGTGTGTGTGGGAGGGTTTCCACGGGTGTAGGTTTTCTCATGACAACAATTTGTTCTCTGTCAAACGTCACTTCCTCTTGTAACAGGGCAGAAATTATGTCACGTCTTTCATTGAAGCCTGTAGGATGGTAGTGTAGACGAGAAGGATTTATAATGACACGAAATTTGCATTATTATAATATTGGATGATTGATGAGAACTTCCTACGGGTATAGGGATGTTGCAAAGCTAGAAGGCACTCTTTTAGTTTCCAAGCTAAAGTGGAAAGGTGAAGAAATGTTCATATTCTGATAGTAGCAGGTAGGGGGCTAACTAACCTTTTGTGATACAATTTTCGACGTATTGAATGTCTGTCATTTTGAAATGTGATATATTAACTGAACCAGAAAGATCTCACAAAATCAATGGTGAAGCCGTTTTTCTTACCTATGCCCAGGGTCTTCAGCTATTTTATCCTGGGGTCCGGATTGAGGTAATATCACAATAAAAACACCTTTTGTTGTCCATATATAGTCAGTCGAGAAAGACAGTACGGTTAGGGCGTATTGGTTACCCCGTATCAGGGTTTCCGCCAGGATTTTCAGTTTTGGGGTTGTAAAGACAAAATTGGGAGGGTGTAAGTGGAGTTTTGCACGGTTTCTATATATTTTTTTTTTCATAAAAAAAATTTAGTTAGGGGTGTTGTCGAGATTTTGGGAGGTGACACCCCAACAGTGGGGTCTGGCGGAATCACTGCTCCGTATAATTGTATCAAGTAATTACAAAATATACAAAGTAAATACATATATTAGCATGAATCACGTTACACTTCTAAGTTTTTTTTTTCAGCTGTGTACGGATAACATTTAAACATTAAGGTGCAGTTTCGTTTGTGCGATAATTGCATGCAATTGTCGCAAGCAACTGCTGCACCCGCCACTGCATTGACACGTTGAAGGTAAATCAGTGAAGCCGGTTTGGTTTGTGCTTCGGACGCATGGTGTCGCTAGCAACTGTTGCAACGACTCCTTCGGAGAGCAGTCAAGTTGCAGCAATCGCATGCATTGCAGAGTATTGTGAAGTTTATATTCGTGTTTTCTTTGAATTTGGAACTATTTTGTGCCAAATATGAACTTCAGCAGCTATGAGAATTGAATGCTACGTCAAGAATGGACGAAAATACTATGAAATTGGTGGTAGAACCCGAAAGAAAGAGAATACATGCAAGGATGTGATTGTCCTTTAGTAATAAGTTTGGTGGTCAGTAGATGGCAGCAGAGTTTGCAGGCAGCTTGAAGCAACGTTATTACGTTATATTGTACGAAAGTTGAGTTTAATTTAAAATGCTGGTTCTATTATTATTATAATTGTTTGTAATCATGACCGAAATTCTATTACTGTAAGAAATTTTGTTTGCAGAAAGATCTTAAACACGAAATGCACAAAAAGGAAATCGTATTAATGTATAAAGTATTGTAAGGCATCGCGCGGCGCGAAATGCACATACGAAACTACCCCATGAAATGCTTCCGTCACACGCATTCGCTGAATGTGGTCATCGCATACGACCATCGCCTAAACGAAATCGCACCTTTACTCTGACATCATGTCAAACTGTGGAGATCCGATAAAAAAAATGGTTTCGGAGTCCGGATCGGGCCGGAGTCGGACATTTGAAGAATCCTGACCTTTGGTCATTAGTTTATAAGAGTCACAAAACTTTGTTTAGTGTAAAAGTCAAAGTTACAAAACCTCTTCTCATCAGGCTGTTGGTGTGATACGATGCAATGTTCCTATAGCTCCACTCACAAGGGAACTATCTCCGGCGGAAATCGCAAATCAAGATGGAACTTTCACAGTGAGTTGATGATGTGTTCAGATTAACACTATTGTATAACTACGTATCGGAATTTAGCGGAACATAAGTTCAAAATTTGCGATATTTTGTTTTGAACGCCTACAGGGTAGGCAACACTTCATACATATGTGTGGAATGTATGCATTTTCTGTTTGTTTTCATATAAAAGATTTCGCTCAAGATTATTTGCATGTTAAATTAAATTGCTGATGAGGTTGACGTGTAACTGAATTCCACTGATTGTTTCCAAATGCGAATATTATGTAATACAGGAAAAACTTCCCATCCCATTTATTTCGGAACAGATTGATTTCCAAGAAGAACACCGACACACGTAACATTTAATTCCAAGAGAAATGTACCGTTGTGGTAACGCATTGCATTCTGCCCCATTACTTGTAGTCTAATGGCAAAAAGTGAAATTTTCTTAAATGAGTCATTATGTAAATGACCTTTCGACTCTGCTTATAAAAACATGTGGTAGTTTACTAGTTTCTTTCAAGACTTAGCGAGGAATTGCATGAACTGAAAAGTGCAGTAATATTTCACACTATTTAATTTTATGAACGCTCCCGCAGCCATCATAAGTTTGAAAGAACTCGTGGGAACATCACTGTCATAAATTTACAGTGTCGTCTTATGCGGTGTTATCTAAATGTGTGAAATCGGTAATACCGCGTTTTCAGATTGGCATGGGGTGAAATTCCATGTGCAGGTTGCGAAAGAGAAGCACAATAGTTCGAACCCCGCTGCCGACCATCTTAACTGAAGTTTTGCAGACGTTCTATCAATTCCACCAGACGAATTCCGGGATGGTACAGGAACTAATGCTAATTTCCCAGCTTTACTGATGGAAAATAATCGCCTAGGAATGCCATGCTTCAGACGTGGTGCCTAAAATTGCCGGTACAGCTGATAAAAGAGAATTCAAGTACAAGACTCAGATTCAGTTTCCTTAAATCAAAACGTAGTCAATTAAAAAGCCATTCAAAAATTCTTTCACTCTCTTTGAAGAAAAAGGCTTTTCCGCTTCATAATTGGATTGAATTCTTTGATTTAAATCGCTACTCTTCAGCACTACAGACGTAAGAAAGGTCATAATTACGAATAAATACACAGTCCGACAATTAGTAATGAGACTGATTTTATTCTGACGAAACAAACAAAAGTAATTGAATAATACCTGTTTATTATTCGAAGTACATCCCTCCTGCATCAATACAACGATTAGCACGATCACACAAGGAGTGGAATGACTTCTGCAACTCAGTTTGTGGTATGGCCCGTAATGCCGCTGTCACAGCTGCTTGGATGTCTTCAATCTTGTCGAAAAGTCGTCCTTTCAATGGCAACTTCAGCTTAGGGAACAGGAAATAGTCACAGGGGAACATATCTGGTGAGTAGGGGGGATGATTCAGCATACACACTTGTTTTGTGGCCAAATATTCCGCAACAAGTACTGCTCGGTGAGCTGGAGTGTTGTCATGGAGAAGGAACCAGCTACCTGGGGTTGAGTATTCAGGCCGAACACGACGTATTCTCTTCAACAAACGCTCCAAAACACCTAAATAAAACTGAGCATTAACGGTGTGACCTTCTGGTACAAATTCATGATGAATGATACCTTTACTGTCGTAGAAACAAATGAGCATTGTCTTCACTTTTGACTTTTGGAGACGAAGTGTCTTTCCTTTTGGAGAATCTGCAGACTTCCATTCGGCACTCTGACGTTTAGTAGCTGGATCATAACGAAAACACCAACATTCGTCTTCTGCAACAATGAACAGAAGGAAATTTTTCTTCCTACGGGCAGTTGCAATGATGTCACGGGCGTAATCAACACGCGCTTGTTTCTGTTCATCAGATAATGAGTGTGGCACAAACCGCGCTGCGACCTTCTTCTTGCCTAAATCTTCCACTAAGATCTTACGAATTGTCTCCCTGTTAACACCAAAGTCACCTTCCATCATTCTCACAGTCACACAACGATCTTCTTGCACACGCTCACGGACCTTTTCAATCAGTTCCTCGTTACGAACAGAAATTGGACGACCCGGCCGAGGTTCATCGTCAATCGATTCCACACCACTTTTAAAACGTTCATACCATCTAAATATCTGTGCACGAGACAAACAAGTATCACCATACACTCTCCGCATCAACTCAACAGTTTCTGTGCCACTTTTCCCGAGTTTGAAACAGAACTTGATATTCGCCCTCTGCTCCATGACGCTGGCGTGACAAAGGCCTTTCACTTACTGCTGGTACTGACGTCATATTTCCCGTTGTGCTTCACGCGGGACCATGGGGTGTTGCCAGGTCGTAGATGAAGGATTACTCTCTCGAACTCACATATTGGTTTCTATTTTGCATTTTCTGTTTTGTCAGAATAAAATCAGTCTCATTACTTACTTGTCGGACTGTGTAGTAAGGAAGGGAGGTAATAATTTACTACAGTAGACGTTATGAGTAGCCTTCATCACCCACCATACAATAGAGAAAGACTCCAGGATGCATCAAAGTCTCTAATTATGCATTTGAAGTTTAAAACAACAGTTGCAAGCACAATTTATCACAAGAAATTCAATAAAATCCCGGGAAAGACTTTCTTTTAAGAGAATTTTAACCTTTCAAATGGCGCTGTCTGTTGACACACAAAGAGCTCCCATAACTTTAAACAGTATAAAATATTACCTCGCCTACCAAGCTTCAGTTTATATATAATTTTTGAGATTTCTGCACTCAGTTTTTTGCAGTCTTCAACTAAACAGTATGCGATTACATGTTGTTCATTTTTAGTAAATGAAATCGAAAGACTATGCACATAATGAGTCAGTTAGTCCATGTTGTCATTTAAGAAAATGTCACTTTTTGTCATTAAACTGCAAGAAATGGGGCAGAATGCAATGCGTTACCACAATGGGATATTCCCCTTGAAATTAAATGGTACGTGTATCGGGATTAATCCTGTGAATAAACCTGCTGCGAAAGAAATCGGATGGGAAGTTTCCGTTGGGTAGGTTTACAATACGTCCGTATTTTGTACGAACAGTCCGTATTTTAAAGGCTCCGTCCGTGTCCGTGTCCGTACTTTGCAAAAAAATTAACTAAATGTCCGTACTTTTTAATTTAATCAGTTTTTGACTCCTAATTATTTTAAACACACATACTTTCGCAAATGCATATCATATAACGACTTTCAAGTAGCACGAAAATAAAAATTGTTCCTTGACCATTAAGGCTTAATCCAAGTGGGTTTTCCCGCCTTCTTCGTTTTACGTCCATTATTCTAATTTCAGTAGAGGAAAACAGAAATTAACTTCCACGGACCAAAGTTCGTTTCCTCCTTCAAGAATGAGTACAATTAGTTTTAATAAAATATTAGTAGTAAACTCAGGATTGTGTGCAGACACTTTTGGGACAGGAAAACCCACTTGAATTGAGCCTCAAAATGTAGTTTTTATTACCTAGCAATGTTCCTACAACGTAAACACAGATGTATTGAAACGTAATGATAATGACCATCAGATCTTCCGATCTTGGCAGTAAATAAGATACAAATATAAACAATTGCCTATGATTAGTTACGCTGACCAGTTGTACTCTTTTTTAGAGTACTATACTCTTTATAAGGGGAAAATACACTATACTATAATTTTTTTTTTGACAGATGTACGTTTTATACTCTTTTCGTACGAACAGAAAGTCCTCGACTTTATTGGGTGCCAATTTCAAAGGTTACTTGTCCACTCGAAAACGAGATGGTTATCACTATTTTCTTCTGTACTAATATTGTGTGAATGAATCATTAAAATCATATTTCTTGAGTGACCATTACAATTATTTAAAAAAAAAAAAAAAAATAGAACACAATTTTATAATATTTTCGGCACTTGTGTTCCTAAGAAAAGTTAAAAGTGAGGACATTCTGAAAAAGAGAAAACAACTTATGTCAGACGTTACTAGATTTCATACAGAAATAATTTGGTATTGGCAGAATTCGTCAAACGATTCTTCAGTGATGCTAGAAAGATGGAATATTTCGTGCTACTAAAGTTTGTGTGTTAAGAGGAGTTTCCTTCTTCTTGGTCCTTTTCCTATATTGAGAGGAGAATAAACGAATGAATTTTATTTATGACCTTTAGACATCTAAATATGACAGGAGAGACATCCTTATCAAAGAGTAACGATAATGAAATTTTAATTTGTGTTGGGCATCGAGAAGGTACGTAGAAATAAATTTCATTACTTGGGAAGTTAATGATGTGACTCTTGTCAATAGATGGAGAAGTGTCGCGAAAGATTTGAAACAATCTGGTATTCTGACGACAGTATTAGAAAATGTTTTAACACTGTCAGAAGCAAATATAGATTTTGAAAGGCTCTTTGGTGTTAGAGAGAATTGCTGGGCACAGGAGAAAAAAAGTAGATGAGAGGTGAGTATGCTGGAATATTTTATG
>JAGDQP010017298.1:0-13763 GCA_022664845.1 Lepisma saccharinum | reverse complement strand
AAAGAAAGAAAGAAAGAAAGAAAGAAAGAAAGAAAGAAAGAAAGAAAGAAAGAAAGAAAGAAAGAAAGAAAAAGACCAAAAAACTGTAGTAATTAGATACAATAACACTTTGCTTATAGAGTTTCTATATCTCGCGTACAGACAACCATGTGAGTTATTGTCACGAAACTATCTCAGCTCTACTAAAGTGAATTTATCTCTTGAATACAGGGTGATACATTGAGGCATGTAAAAACAATTGAAATTGTATTCATGACACCAAAACAAGCAAAAAGTTCAATTGAAGAAATGTCAAAACATGGGTAATTTCGAAGCTACAAGCTCTCAAAGTTACAGATCGTCACAAATGACGTCATACTGGTATGTCGAAAAATAATGGCGTAAACTGTGTTGGCTTAGTAATTCATAATCGTAGTAGTCCCCAATTAATCTATGTTTATGTTCATTTCTATGCCTAATAAACTAGATTCATTCCTTGATAATAAAATTATGACGTTGTGAATCCTGTCTATGTGGTTCTCGCCCCATCATAAACATAACTCGAATTTATATATCGGGTAGTACTTTGATTAAGATTTGCTAAACCGACATCGCTTACATTATTATTTGGCGAGATCCCCGATTGCAGAGCAGTAAGCTTATTTCAAACTTATTTCAAGCTTGCCATGTCAAGTGTAGAAGCTTACATCAAGCTTACTAGTTGGCACTGGACACGCTTGATGTAAGTTTGCCATATCAAGTTGTCACAACACGCGTGAAACAAAGAAACATAGCAAGCAGTTTTTTTTTAAATCACTTAACCACCGAGCCAAGTTACAAACATTGGTTTGAAAGTTGTATTTATACAGAACGCTTACGTCACAGCGGTATTAAGAGTGAGACGGAGTTGGCAGCAGCGGTCGGAAAATTGATGTTCAATTTAACATGGATTCTCACACATTTTTTAGGCAAATCATGATTTCATTTCGTTCTTTCGCAAAAATGACTTAATAACGACATCAATATGATGCATCTCATTTTGAAGGTACAATTTGAACGCTGTACATGGTATTCTCTTTTTATAAATACGGAAAACTATAATCCAAATTCCCATAAGAAAATTATCAAAATTAGAGGGAAACGTTTTCTGTTTTATTACATTAAGGAAAAGAGCTAAAAGCTTCGGACTTTTTTGAGAATAAAGTACTATCTTTATATTTTTGCGTTATTGTGCTATTTTTCGCTGTTTCCAAAGACATTCATTACACAATCGATTAGAAATTATATCCTTCATTATTGAATCGTCCGAACGGTATTACAACTGCTGGAATGATTACTATTATCATACGAGAGTCTCGCCGACAAAACACATTCCGGAAGTTATGTAAGTTAAATCAGGTTCTAACACATGCGTGTGCAATAAATAAATAAATAAATAAAAAACCTTACCTAATCTAACTAATCAATGGTCATTAATTTTTAAATTTCCAAATGCGTATAAATACAAAAAAAATCTTTAAAAGGTATGGAAATATAACCAGATCAGGATTCGATCCCGTAACCTCCGAATCACCTTTTCGATACATTAATGAAACTCAACTAAATTTGCAATATCATCTACAATTAAGCTATAAAAATATAGTTAAGAAGGTCAATTAAAATAAGTTTTCTTGCTATCTTCTACAGAGGGTTCAATAGTCTATACATTAATTCGTCTTATAAAGAGGACGTGGCGAGTGCACAACGCATTCACCGAATGGTCGTGGCTCAGTGTTAGAGTGTTAGCATAGCATTCGTGAGGTCGTGGGTTCAATCCCAGTGGCCGACTATTCTGACTAAGGTTTCTCTAGAGTTTAGCCTCAGTCAGACCAGGCAAATACCGGGATTGCACCTTCAACTTAAGCCCTAGCTTCCCGCATCCTTTTCCCTCCCGTGTTCCGGTCTCAGCCTTAGATGCTTAAAGGCAATAAATAAAATTGAATTAAGTTCAATACTCAAGGTATACGTCAGCGCTAACGTGCTGGCTTCATATTACAGAAGTTTTTGAATACGCAAAATGTAGTCAGCAATTTTGGATGAGGTTTTTCCTGATTCCTTTGAGTCATAAAAAGCTAAATACTGGAATGGTAACTTAAATTATGGTCAACGCTCCTACCTTCTGTTCCTTATCACACGAACGAAATAAAATAATTGACGAAACAATTGATGCCCTGAATTCTGGAATGGTTGCAAAGACCAATAATATACATAGTTTGAAATTCGTGGGATATGATCCACGAATAACCGGAATAACTTAGATACAATCGGTTTCCGGTTTAAACGTCGACTCAGTGATTCCGCCAGATGCTCCCTTATGGGGGAATATCACTCCTCAAATCCTCGAAAGCACCATCACTTTAAATATTTTACGATAAAAAATCGATAGAAAACGTTTAAAACTCCACTTACACCCTCCCAATTTTGACTTTATACTCCGTCCCCCCGAACTGAAAATCCTGGCGGAATCCCTGCGTCGACTGAGAATCCGTATTTAAATATTCTATCCATGGCTTGTCCACAGTACTTGAAGATTACAGCCCATCTCATCTTAACTTCCCTGGAGAAAAAGAGGGGGAAAAGTTAAGTGGTTCTGTCGTTAACTGAAGGTACTATCCATACAATCAACTGGTGTTCTTAAGACAAAACTCGCCGACTGAAATACTAGTGTGGTGTAATGCGTTAGACCAGCGTCTCCGAAGTTCTGGGTTCGAAGCCCTACTGAGGCATGAGTGTTTGTAGATTTGAAAAGTTAAGAATTTACAAATCAAGGTAAACAAAAGTGATTAGTTACTTTTAAAAACTGGGGCAGATATTTCTTAGAAGAGAAACCTCAGTCAGGACTCCTAGTTTCGAATCCATTGATTGCGAATCAATGCTACCGTTCAGCCACGATTTCTAATCTCTATGAAGGCCTGACTGTACTGTAGTCTGTCTACAGCTGTATGTCATGAAACTTGGAAAACGTTCTGGGTTAGTGTCAGAATTATCACAATCGACCCTTCCTGTTCAAAATCCTTAAATGCGCACTAAAATGTAGTAGTAAAAAGACGCATTGCTTTTCCCTAAGGTCGAAAAATATTACAATATTACTGTCAAGTCTCCTTTCCCCAGTGCTTAATGTCTTTTATCTCACAAGGAAACTGTCTCTGGTGGAACACGAAAATCAGCATGAAACTTCAACAGTGCATCGATGATGTGTTAAAATGAACACTCCTGTAGTACTACGTTTCGCAGTATCGTGGAACACAAGTTACAGGACTTCAAAGTTTTAGAAATTTTGTTCTGAACGCCTAAAGGGTAGGCAACACTTCATTCATATTTGTTGAAGTTATTTCCTATAGATAAAAGTTATTGATGAACTTGACGTGTTAATTAATTGCTCTGATCCCTGCCAAATGAGAATATTAAATAACGGGTGACCCAAAGGAAACTTCCCTTCCTATTAATTTCGTAACCAATTGATTTTCAGGAGGAATCCCGACACATGTACCTCTTAATTTATGGGGGAAAGGTGTCATCGTGGTCAAGCATTGCATGATGACCCATTTTGTTGTGATCTAATAGCAAAAAGTGAATTTTTCTTAAATGACAACATGGGACAAGTAACACATCATATCAATGGTCTTTGGGTTCTATTTACTAAAGCATGTGAACATTTACTAGTTTCTTTGAAAACTTTGGGAGAAATTGCGTTTGTAACTCTCAAATATTATAAAGTGAAACTTTCTCTAGGTGAGGTAATATTTTACACTATTTAACATTATGATCACCACAACTGCCGTCATTAGATCTTCTGTCAATTTTACGAGTCGAATGTTGAGTTGGTACCATAACTAAAAGTTCTGCCCACTAACTTCCACTTAGGTTCGATGTTTGGCATTGGGGTTCGAACCGCGTGTTTCTCCTTCCCAACACGCAATGCTGAACTGATATTCGCTGCATTAACATATTCATCACAGGTCTTACGCGATCACAAAACATGAGATAGCACGTTTAAATTTATCGTAGTGATGTTTCCAGGAGTTCTTTTGTACTAATGATGGCAGTTGTGCTCACAACGTTAAATAGTGCAAAATATTATCTCACCTACCAAGTTTCACTTTATAATATTTGAGAGTTGCAAACACAATTCCCCGAAAAATTTTCGAAGAAACTAGTAAATGATCACATGCTTTTGTAAATAGAACCCAAAGACCATTAACATGACCCATGAAGTCATTTAAGAAAATTTCAGTTTTTGCCACTAGACCACAATAAATTAGGACAACATGCAATGCTTGACCACAATGACCTATATTCTCCCTTAAATTAAGAGGTGCATGTGTCAGGATTGCTCCTGGAAATCAATTGGTTACGAAATTAACGGGATGGGAAGTTTCCTTTGGGTCACCCTGTATTTTTATAATATTCTCATTTGGCAGGGATCAGAGCAATTAATTGACACATCAACTTCATCAATAACTTTTATCAAACGTTTGAATTATCTTCAGCGCAATAAAAGTGAATGAGAAATGCATAACTTCAACACACATGTATGAAGTGTTGCCTACCCTTTAGGCGTTCAGAACAACATTTTTTTTCGAAAACTTTGAAGTCCTGTAACTCACGTTCCGTGATACTTCGAAACGTAGTACTACAGTAGTGTTCATTTGAACATATCATCAATACACTGTGGAAGTTTCATGCTGATTTTCGTGTTCCACCGGAGACAGCTTCCTTGTCAGTGAAACTGGACATAAATATTATATGAACCAATACGAGACACACATTCAAAAGGAGTAAGAATATGCAACCCTGAAACTTTCAAAAGAAAAGGTATTCTCTCATTTTTGTTTGAAGTAAAAATAATGTAGGTACTTACTGCTTCTTTTTTTGTCCCGCAATGAATCAATTTGTTTCTTGAACTATCGTGTTTATCAATTCGTCCTTTCAGTCTTGACAACAAGAATGGAAGAATTAAACGCGCGAAAGACACGAACACACACGCTCACTATCTCTCTCTCTCACACACACATATATACACACACTGACGCTCTCACACACACTCCAAAAACAATTCAACAAGTTATTATTCGTAGTACATTCAACAGGTGCGCGCTACCGTTCTCTTCTTCACTTTCGAATCGAGCCCGCAAATAACAAGCCAACATGTTGTCAGCAACTGATAAAGTTCCGAAGGAGAGCAATCGCTTTAGAATCAACATGTAAGTGTGTGACTGCATATATATGTGTGTGGAAATATTATTCCAGAGCGCTGGCGCATCAACCCGTACTCCCACTCCCTTTAGTTCCAGTAGAGGGAACTCTTTTCTTCTCCCTCCAGTTCCAGGAAGACGGTGAATCACAACACTCATAACAATGTCCAGCAATGGACCAGACAGGGTGCCAATGACGTCAGGATTAAGAAAACATCATATCATATGCTCCCATGTTTTAAAAAATAACATAAAAATCGGGTCGACGATACAGTATGATGGAAATTTTTATGAAATATTAATCTTCAGATTTTTCACTGTATTTGCTACACCTACACTCCACCCTCACAAAAATACCAAAAACTCTTTGTTTGGTAATTCCTGTCGTTTCGTCTAGACGGACAATCATCCAGTCACAATTTGCGTCTTCACTTTTTTTTTTTTTTGTTAAGGTAGGGGGAAAAGGTTAGTTTCTATCAACTGTTGGAAGAAATTCAAGAAAAATTCTTGCCAAAGAAAAGTGTGTAGATTTATTAGACAAAGGAAATTCCTAAGACACATCAACAGAGTTGGATCTTCCCTAGAGGTATTTTGTATATTAAAATACATCTTTCTTGACGAAATGAATGGTGTTTGGCATGGGCGGATTTATGGAGGGGGGGGGGCATGGGGAGGCATTGCCCCCAACCCAGTCGTTTCAGAATGACTTTAAATGACTCCGAAATAGCTTCCATTCTTAAAGTAATTGCTCTCCAGCGTCTCTCTCCTAAATCCGCCCGTGATTGGAATCAGATGAATGTTGACTGGTGCCATAAACACATCCCAAGTATGTCTTCCTCGTCCCCTTCTGAAATTCTTTACTTTTCTGACATAAGTAATGAATATGAAAACTGAAGTCTCATTTCGCTTCCAGACTAGACCGAATAACTATGTTTAGAGTTTTATTAAGAATAGACTCGAGATATATCACATTTGAGAGTAATTTTTGCTATTTATTTTGATTTGTTTTCCATAGATAAAAAGAAGTTTTACCAAAAGAAGTTAAAAACCCGTTAAAACAATTCTATTTTTTTTTTATTTGTGATACAATCGGACTCCGTACAACATTATTCGGCATAATGATAATCCTTGTCACATCGACACATTTTATCTGTCCCGACGAATTTTGTCTGCTTCACATTGTTAATAATCTTGATAGTTTTACAGACCACTGAGCTCTAGAAGTTTAGCTTGAAATCAAGTGACCTCTATCTCAACTGAAAACTCGAGAAGTGAAGATCTCATTAGCAAATTTCACCTCGTTGATTTGTCGTTTCGGCAACAGGAGCTTCATTGCATTTTGAAATATGAAAATGTTCCACAAACAATCATCTTTCTTCATGTTGTGAGGCTACTGAGTAAAACGGAAACAATCTATTATTAATTGAAGTGGGGTTTCCAACTCTCGAAACAGGACTGAGCGGCTCCGTTGAGAGAGGGTCTTCGAATTTGGAATGTTCTGAGTTCGATTCCAACGACCAATCATTCTGACCGATGTTTTACCAGAAATTTTAATCAGTAACAGCAGGTAAATGCTGGGATAGTATCTTCAATTTAAACCCTTGTCGACTCCTTTGCATATCCTTTCCCCCTATCTTATCTCGATCTGAGCCATAGGTGCCTAAATCATCAACCCAATTTTGGAACAGGAAAACCTTCACGATTCAATCATGAACGAAAAGAACCTTTGTGAGTTCTTATTAAATTTCCCGGTTCTTATCCTAATTTGTTTCCAACGAAGTGAAGGTCTTCAAAGACCTTTCACCAAAGTTGAGTTTTGGAGACGGATATGCTGGAAACTTCTTTAATCGTTTTTGACATTCAACTACATTTAATGAATCAATTTGACTATTTTACAAAATCCACACGAAATACATTTATTGCTATAAAAATTTATGAACACAGAAAGAACAGTTTGATAATGAAAAGCAATTATTTGGCTGATATAAAGCGGACCAATTTTTTTGGTAATCACCACTGAAAAAAAAATGCTGATGATTATCTAAAATTCGCCAGGCATGTAAACACTGAAAAAAAAAGTATCCAGTGTCCTGGCCGAGATTTGAACCTGGGGCGCCCGATCCGTAGTCAGACACGCTACCTATTACCCGGGCCACGGCGACTCGAACAAAGTTTGAGTAGTAAATTTAATGATAACTTTATTTTATTATTTTCTGCCCACTTCTGAACTTGATTAGCAAATTGCATGCTTGTAAATGATTTTTAAAGTCTGTCATATGCACGATGAATTTAGTATTTGTTTTATGTGTGTTATCCACGACCTGGTATAGGTTATTGGAATAAAAGCAGTACCAATAGGTAACAGTGCCCAAATGATTTGTTTGAAAAGTATAAGTACATAAAATGTTTCGCCCTACCAAATACTAACTCTAAAGAATGGTTCTACTTTTTCAGTAAACAAGAGAACAAGGTAGTAAACAGATTGATATATCGTAATAGTCTGTGGTAATAACAACAACAACAACGACTGATATATGACAGACTTTAAAAATTATTTACAAGGATATAATTTGTTAATGGAGTTCAGAAGTGGGGAAAAAACAAAGTGGCACATTGTAGTTTCGTGCTACATATAAGGTTTAACAAGTACAATACAATAGCACTAAAGTTACCTAAATACTTTTATATATATAAAAAAAAAACAATCTAAAAAATTGACGTACAAACACAAATCCGTAGAGTTAGGAAGAAAATATAGAGAACATACAGTATATGACGTCACATGAAGCCAAATTCCGGTTCATCGGCAGCCATCGTGTGTGGCCCCATTAGAGTCCCTCTATACTGAGTACTGTTAGGATTGCCTTTTTCGATGGGAGGATGAGTGCACCTCAGAGAGGCAATACTCTGAAAAGAGGGTCTCTCAAAGTATGGGGCCAGTTAAAATGGCCGAAATGCCTCGTTCCTTCCGTCTCTTGGCTTCATTCCCCTCTCCAACAAAACAGCCTAAGCTTCCCTCTATATATATTCCTAATTCTATGCACAAATCACATAAAATACTCATATTACGTAAATAACACATATTAACAACAATATTAATTGCATTGATAACATATTATTTCAGTTAAAATGAGGAATAATTCTAAAAATAAACAATCACAATGCCAAAGATGATAACATATGAAACTTGTGGACATCTTAAGAATATTAGTATCCTTGCAAAAAAAAAGGCTAGCAAACTACAAAAGACCAAATAAACAAAAGAGTAACTATACAAAAGAGCTAAAACAAAGAGAAAGCAAGCGAAGCAACGAGAGAAGACGGAAATTGTTATGTACAAATTGGTTATGATCATTTTTTTTCTCAGAGGTTATTTCATATTTTGCAGTAGTATGCTTTTTAGAGCATGCTGAAATTGTATGTAAGTTTTTGTTCTAATTTCTTTAGGGAGAGTGTTCCAAATTAATGTAGCTCTGTAGCCGATACTGCGAAGACCATAGTTAAGGCGGGGCGAGGAAGTGCTATTTTTTAATCTGTTTTTGCCCTTGTTGATATCTCATGTAAGGTGGGTGAAACGTCCACTGATAGTAGTTATGTATTTCCAGATACTAACTTATGCATTAGACAGGCTATTTTATGTTTATATAGATCTTGAACCGTTAACAGCTTTAGTTCCTTAAATAAAGGTGTTGTGTGTGCTAGATAGTCTGCATTCTTGATTAATCTAACGACTTTTTTTTGTAAGATGTTAAGGCGTTTTTTTATTATACTCACTGAGATTCACATACCAGGATTCGACACAGTACGACAAGTATGGGTGTATGAAGGCATAGTAATATATTATTTTTATATTTTCTGGAAATATCTTGGAAAGTTTGCGCAATATTCCAACGTGACATGATATTTTTTTTTACATATTTTTGAGCAGTGTTTGTCCCATGAAAAGAATTCGTCAAACCACACACCGAGATATTTTATGTTCTTCATATAATCCAACAACATCAAATATTAGCATTCGGAACTGATAATGGCTTTTGTTACATTTTAGAAAATAATTTGAATTTATTTCGTTCTACCTAATACATGAAGTTTTACAATCAATCGATAAATAGAAAATTTCTGATAGGTATATTGTTCAGTTCCCTTAAATATTGTTTCGTAATTATCGCATTTTTATATTAAAAATGCTGTACTAAAAGTTTCTGAAGAACCAGCGTCTGTGGTTTCTTTCCTTACAAAATGTTAGCATATTAGCAACTTCTGATATACTTTCTTTACACACACGCGCACAGAGAGATTGGAGAGATGTGAGTAACAGCATGTGTTTTGGGTTAAAAATTTGCGTAAGAAGAATCGTGCGTGACTGTTATTTTTCTTTAGTTCTTACGTTCTACTCCTAGTTTTCCACAACTTCGGCACGAACTCGACACATCTAAAGGGTACAAACAAAATGGTAAATACACTTTGTTGCGTCATTGGGTTCGCTGGAGGACACAAACCTACGCATTTGTATATTACGATCTAAATTATTAGAGAGTCCACTGAAATTCAAGACATGAAGCACCAAAATGTATAATGTTTTAAAATACATGTATTAGGTACTCTCTCAGGTCATCTGAAGTCAAAGGGATTACGTTCATCCAGGGAATGTATTCACAGTCAAGTAAACAAAATTCCTTTGCGCGGTTATAGCACTGAAAGATCTTGCACCATAGAACAAATAAAATTGCGTATGGAAATTAAGAAATTCGCGTGAATACCTGTAGAGGGCTCACTCGATACTAGCGACCATAGTTGGTTTTGGTTCTGGGTGTAATCTTTCAAATGTTAAACTCTGGTTTTAAAAAAAGGCAAATAAAGTTTACCTGGATAACTCGAGCGCCATTCTCTCTCAAGAAAAGAATATTTGAGACATTAGGTTTTTAATCTAACATCGTTTCTACTCAGTCACTATAAATAAAATAAGTGTATAAAAATACTTTTCGGAACCTTTTTAGGGAATCAGTTTTAAACACAAATCAAGCGAATTTATTCTTTTGACACAGAGCTATTTTATTTCCACAGCTTGTAATTAAAATTGTAACTGAGATTTTCTTGCCACAGTTTTATTTAATGCTGTGGAGAAACACATTGATTAGTTAAGAATTATGCGAGTTCTAAGACCCGTTTGACACGGAAGGATTTATGCTACTATAAATCTTAGCGGTAGCACTGGTACCAGCGTGTGAAAGAAAGAATTTTACAATAGAGCAATATGCTGTGTTAAAACTCCATACCATTTTTGCTTTTACATGCTGGCACTACTGCTAGCGCTAAGATTTATCGTAGTATAAGTGCTCAGGGTATAAATTTGAAAATAATAATTTCCTAGTGTACTCATTGTTCTCTCTTAAAAGTTATTTTCCTCCTGTTGGTACCAGAAATGAAACGGGTCACTTTCGGTGACCCGGTCTGAAACAAACATAGGTAACCTGGTAACCAGGTCTGAAAGTTTACCTGATTGACCCGGTTTAGGAAATTTAATGAACTGGGAATTTTCGGCATCGTGTTTTTCGTGCTCTGTTTGTAACACCTCCGATCCAGGACACCCCTGAATGAAACACTGTTCAAACGCAAGTAAATTATTAAAATCTCTGCTTTACCCTCCGAGTCATCGGGTCAGACTGGGTCCCAAGCATATATAGGCCCGGTGACCCGTTCCAAAACTTGACCCATTTCAACTCTGGTTGGTATACTAAGTGCTTACCGGACAACACCATCTGGCTGCTTTGCCTGAATTATCTTAGTCTGTGTTCCGTGAATTCAGTGTTTGACTATATAGGAAAACGAGGAACAGGCAGAAATGGATATCTGAGGGCTGATTTCCATGAAACCTTGCGTTGAGTGCTTTGCTTGTGATTTGGGTGAGTAGCCAGTTGAAACACGTGTTTTATTGCGTGTCTTCTTGTAAGGTTAGTGTAACGTGTGTTTCAATTGACTACTCACCCAAATCGCAAGCAAAGCAAGCAACGCAAGATTGAATGAAAATCAGCCCTATCACTTGTGCGAGTTGTAAGATTTCCATCCAGGCTATAAAAGGAATATTCGCCAATAGAAATAGCAAAAATGGAGAATCTGCTGGAAATGATTGATTAAATCCCTATGGAATGTCGATCATTCTACCAAAATCTGACAACATGACACCCATGTTTTTTTTGTTTGTTTTTTTAAATCACTCTCATCACTCTTCATTAATGTTATAGCATTATGTCAGGGATTCTACCAGGATTGTTAATTGGAGTTTTTCATGGTTTCTATTGATTTTTTTACCATAAAAACTTTTAAGTTAGGGTGTACTTGTGAATTTTGGGGGTAACAACCCTCCACAGGGAGAGGGGTGTCTGACAATCACTGCATTACTTTACCCCTATTCGGAATGCTGTCGATTCAATTGCAATAATTTGGTTTATCTTCTTTATGTTATAGATTCAAAGATGTTTGTGAATGATTCCTGTACAATCAGTCTTCAACGATTTGTAATGTTTAGTCTGATATTCATTAAACGATTTTGTTATAATTTCATTAAATCTAGAAACGTATGAATGAGTCCAAGAACAACGCTGCAACTGCTTCACTTACAACATCGTTCTACTGCAAGTATTATGAGTTCAGTTATTTAATCACATTTAGGAAACATTAGCAATTACAGCTCTTGCAGATTGCCATGGATCTCGATACGGGAGACGGATCTACTTCTAGTGACTCGAAATTGAAGCCAGCAAAAACCATGATCGTCTGGAAGGTGAAATTGATTTAAAAAAACAACTGAACATCACGTTCCGTACAATACCTTATTTAAAATATTCCCCTCTTTCTCCTCTCTTCCTTAGCTAGATCTTCATCCATTCCTTGCTTCCACACACCCAGGCATAGGCTAACCAATAAGACGCAAGTAAATCCCAATTCACCAGGTAAGATTAATCGAAAACCGGCGTCGAGTTGATTCAGCTTAATTGTATTGGGACAGTCGATCCGTCTTCCATATCTAATTCCATGGCAGATTGCTAGACGAAGATACAGTTGGCTTGAAAGTATCGTGATATTTCTTTTCGTTATTTTCACAAACTTTTCCTTTTGTTTGTTACAACATTGTTCGAGGCAACGATTCAATTTTTGTAAATAACTTTTTGTTGTTTTAATTTATTATAAGGTTTTACTTTCTGGGGGAAAAGTCGCTTGGATTTCGTGGGACCCAGACGTCTGAGTTTTTATGGGTGTTGCTTAAAGTACGAGAATATATGATAGCGGCTGTCCTGCATGTCACAAAACCTGGAAGATCGTTGTTTGAGAAATTCGGTTGAGGTATCTGTAAAAGGCAACGTATGCAGGGGAGAGCAAAGAAGAGGGGGAAGAAAAGTTTAGGAATTTTTACTATCTTAATTCCCTGGACAGTGACTGATTCTATTTCAAAGTATAAGCCTCCTCATCTGTAAGGGGAAACAGCATAGTTTTAACTTCGTAGATAATAAAAGAAAATAAGTCGACATCCCTCAAGGATAAGGAAAACTCCAACCTATCTTCCATGTAGATAATGTTTCTTCATTTAGAAAACAGGAGTAAGGAAATTAATTTTAAAACGTTAGGAAAGAAAGAATGTAACTTAAAAAGTTGAATCTGATTGGCTCTCATTTTAGAGAAATATATTCTAAGTAATAGTTATCAAAATAATTCATAAAAAGTGCTGGAGCCAAGAACCTTTTTTTTTACATCGCAAAATAATGTAACCTTAAACAGGAACAAATAATTGACAGGGGTGCCAACTACCGGTCTCAGCAGTACCAATAACTGGTACAGTCTTCCAATCTCAAAAACGTCTAGTGAACGAAAGCGCCAGTAACTGGGCATGAAAATGGGGTGATAACTACTGATTAGAGGGGTGCCAACTATTGGTCATTTTGCTGTTTTGAAGCAAAATAGTCAATAACAAAATACAGGTTCTGCAGTTTTAGTGTTCCACTGTAAGTTTAGGGAAAGATCTAATAATTTACAGTTAGCCATAAACAGAAAAATAAAGGCCGGTACCAGTCCTTTTAGACCACTGTCGTTTTGAAATTTGAAGTGCAGATCTATGGCGGCTTTATTTTTCTGTTCATGATTAAGGCTTCTTGCACACTATCCGACAAGCTTCCGATTTTTCTGATAGACATTTTATCGATAAAAAAAAGCCTGAAGCACTTCAGATTTTCATCCGATCCAGTTTGGAACATCTATTTCTCACCATGTTTACTCATTGAACAATGGAAGACTTTCACGCGAAGAAGGCGAATGGAGAGGAAAGGAAGAGGGAGATACAAAGATTAAAAGAGAGACAGTGTTGCTATCTCTCATTTTTTTAAAATTAGCCCTCTCTCTCCCCCCCCCCCATGCAGTGCGTTTCATAACTCCTGTTCCCTTTTTCTTTTCAAGTTTGGGAAGAATTAATGTTTTTCGCTGTAATTTTGCTAGCACGTGCGGGAGATAGATATGTAAAACTTGAATACGGTTAATTAGAGAAATATTGGGTCAACGTTT
>JAGDQP010017297.1:0-38814 GCA_022664845.1 Lepisma saccharinum | reverse complement strand
TTATAAGAACTTCTCAAATTTCCTTTTATCCCCATTCTCCCACGTATATCCTGTTCAGAAAAGATAAGTTGATAACTACGTAAAATCTTCTGCGTACGTGACTTATTGATAATAATGTAAAATCAAGTAGGTTATGTTAAACCAAGTTCAATATCAAATCAATGTTTATAAAACTGTCCCGTTGATAACAGAACCATTAGTCCATCACCGGGAAAAAAGAGGTTCTTTTCGTACCGTGTTACAAAATTTGGTATCACATTGCCGAGGTTACGTTGTATGCGTTGTATCTGTTAACTGCTATTAATGTAAGGCCACGAGCATTTGTTTCTGATATATTCAAATGTAAATATTTTCAAAAGATTACAACCTGGCGGCAGAAATAACTAGTGTTAACATTATAAAAATTCAACGGATTTTCGGACACTGATTCACAAGAAAATTTACACAGAAATATTTATTGCAGCCACAGTGTTTCCTATAATAATTTTTTCAACTCTAAATTCAAAATTGGATGTGAATTACATAAAAAAGTGACAGTGTCTAAGAGTATATAGGGTGACTGACGAATATGGTGGATTGTAACCATAGCAACTAATAAAAAAGTGCCCCTAAAATGTCAAATATTATAGACGATAGACTGAGGAACTGTTTAATAAGTAATTAATTAATAAAAGGCAAGTAATTTAACGAATTCGCAATGGGTATGAACATAAATTCGCGGCCGAGATTGATAAAAGAAGACAAAAAACATTCTTCAAATTGGCGGCCAGAAAGTATGTGTCCTCACATGTTTTCCTTATTAGGATAGGTTCATAAATCTTCGGGTGCGATTCTTTATTTCATCTCCATACGGCTATCACAATGCAAAACAGTCAAATTTAATTATTTCGCAAGATATAGGTGATAACGGTGGCTTCCGGCTGAAGTACAAAGCCGCAGGTTAGAGTTAAATACATTTCCATTCAACCGACGAGGTGGAAATACCGAAATTTGTGGATATTAATTTTATCTTTTCCCCACGTGAACGAGTATTGTATGCCAATTGTGTTATAATAAAAATTGCTCATTCTTAAGAAATTGATCACTCATGTCTTACCCTGTGATGTTAAAGAATACACACAAATATAAAATTCTATTATCGAACTTTTGGAAAGATGCTCTAAGTAAAATATCTAATACAATCACCAAATATGAAAATGAATAAGATTTGTATAACTAATTTAAAACTTAAGAAAGTAATATAATATATTTTAAATAAATATTCCAGGTGATGCAAGAAATTTAATTTGATTTAGACTTTTTGTTACAAATAATTGAATTGAAATGAATTTTTGTAATACAAGATGATTTCACAACGATTTCGTATTTCGCTATAAAGTGGAGATGAAATGTTATTACCAAGAAATATTAGTTTCGTAAAATATCTGAAACCTATACAAAATGTTTCATTAATTAAATCCAGTGAAAATACAAGATTGTAGATGTTATTGTTTGATATTAATAGCCAACAGTCTTTTTAAAGGTTTACTTGAATGTTGTCAAATAAAAACAGTCTTTCTGAAGACTACAAGTGCTATCAATTTATTATGCTGTGCAAGAACTTTAGTTGCGTTATGGATTGGAATAGAAATAGCGATTGGATTGAAATTACGGTGAAAATGAGGATTTCAGCGCTCGTCGACAAAATGTACTGGACTATTTTTAAATTCAAATTCTTTTCAAAATGTCAAGAATAAATTAAATTCGTATAATTTGCACCACGTAGAGTATTCTATTTGCCTATCATTCGTATCTCCGAAAAATGTCGAATTATTTCTTGAAGTATGCGGTTGAATATCAATAAAGTTATCTTGACTCCTATACAATTACCGATAATTACTATGCAATGAAGTAGGCAAACACGATCTTAAAGCTACTAAAATATGATACACTGAACTGATTAAAATATACATGAAATAAAATCTTTCGTCGATATATATTATGAAAGATCGTAAATTATTTGTCCGGAGATATAGTACAAACATCAACTATATGATTTGTCTCTGTAGTCACACTACAAAATAAATAAGTGTTCATCCAGAATGATAATGAAGTTGATACTGGACAATTCTTCTGCGTAGAATAACTGCTAAGCAACGTGACTTCATTTGTTAGACCTTCTCGTAGCCACTGCACGACGCATTGATGAAAATCTACTAACTCGAATGAGTGAATATGATTTAATGTGTCACTGCCGTTTCTAAAATTAGTTTTTGCTAAGTATCGAATTCTGATTTGATCTGCCTGTAGCCACAGCATAATTGTCAAATATTTATAGAAAATATATAGTTTTAGACACGTTTAATCTTTTTATCACCAGTAGAGTGCAAAACACTTGTAAAAATTTCCAATTGTGACCTGACAGTTCTGTATTCACAGCATTGAGATTATCGTTTCTTTTGATTATTGAATGTCAAAGAATAAAGTACTTCTTTTAAACACACAGCACAATGTATATATCAAAGGACACACGAAAAATAAATGATCTATATGTTCCTTTCTCTTTCGATTTTACTTCGTCCATCTCTTACTTTGTATATAATTACGTCATTTTGTAAGTTAACACGTTGGTGTGTGATTACTAACAGTTTTGTGTATTGGAAGATTCCTCACTTTAGGGGAACTGTGCAAGTATTAACACTTTTTAAACACACAGCAAAATGTTCATATGAAAGGACGTACGAAAAATAAATCATATCTTATTCACAATGCGATGAAGAGCTTCTTCCTTTCACGTGCCCTTATTTCGTACGTTTAGGTAAAAGAGTTTATTGATTTTCAGGTAAATACATATAAAACAGTATTTTTGAAAACTAATTGCGAAGTAAGATATTTTCATCTTTAACTGATGCGTTACTAAAAAAATATGTCGCGCAACAATAAACTCAAATCGGAAAGACTGAGTTTGAAAATTAACTTAATTTTTATTTTTGCTTTCGTAGACGGGGAAATTTCACTATAGGTAGCAAAGCTGTTTGGTTTCTAGTGTACCAGATGAGTTACGACAAAATTACTGAACAATTTCCAGAATATGACGCCACAATTAGTTCAGTTTAGAGTAGAAGAAGAAGAGGATAAAAATTTTCTACTTCCGTTCATAGGTAACAAAACAAGTCACATTGTTGGCGTCCGGCAATTTGCACCTTGCTTTCCCACAACGAGCAAATGTTGCTTTCTACAATTGCTTAAGCAAAGCAATGCTACTTTTTTTAATAATTACGAGGACACAAAATTATGAAATAATAAATTTATATACTGTTAGGCAGTTAAGCTATATTTTACTGACTGTTCCAAGCTAATATCATATGAAATTCTTCAAACCACAATAACTTCAGAGCAAAACTGACTGGTGCAATCTTTCTACTCAAGGTGAGGTCGGAGATAAAATACATGTTCCACTTACTGGAGTGTAGATATCTAAAATTACTGGTCTAATCACACAGCTGTTGAATCTCTTGTGGCTCGAATCCACTGGTGATATTTCAGTTGAACTTTGACGCGTAGTGCACAGTTCATGGCAAGTGTGAGATTAGAGCACGGTACTTGGTTGATAACAAAATGTCACCTTAACCGAGATGCTGGGTACAAACTGACTTTGTCAAAAGGGATCACACACTCATTTGCTCATCTCCACTGCACACGCATTCATCGGTAAAGTTTCAATCGTATACATACCGGAAATTTCTTCACATGCAAATTTTTCAAGCAACTATTAACGCCTTCCTCGTTGTTCTGCCGATCCATCGTTTCCATCCTTGAACCTCCGCTCTGTCACTATAGGTGGGATTGAAATTATCATTCTTTCATTACCCCTATTAAAGAGTAATTTTTTATATATATCTACACCTTACAAAGCACTTGGTGATGTAACATATTTTTGCTATTCTGATTGGGCTTTCTACTTTCGGATGCAATCCTGAGTTTGGTATGACTTATTCCACCTTGATACTGCAATTAGAGCGCAAGATATTAATAGTGCTCGAAGTGGCGAGGGGTTACCTCTTTAATTTTGTATTTGGTGTACCCCTAACTTTCTATTAATTGGTGATCATTGCCTTTACTTTCAATCGACAATCGCTGCCATTTGGTACAAGCCCCTAAACACCTTCCCTTTGGTTATAAACGCATATGACAAGGGGCCTGTAGCCCCTAAACACCTTTCCTTTGGTTATAAACGCAATTTGACATAGAGGCTTGCGGCCCCTGAAAACCTTGCGTTTGGTTATGGTTACAGCATTATCTAAAGGTTGGCTGATCTCGGCTCATTGATTCATACGTAATGCTGTATTTAATTATTCAGTTTCATTTCCATGGCAAATGAAAATAGTTTGATATCACTGATGTGGTTCAAGTCTGAAGGGTTGAGCCCTACACAATCATGCAAAGTTTGAAGCAAATTAGCCTAAATGTTCTGAAGTGAGGCGCGAATGTATGTTTTAGTAATTGAGGTACGTTACCATGGACACAGTAACAAAGTGAAAGCTTTGATGCGGCTAAAACATGGAGAATATCAGAATACCGAGTTTGGATGTAATAGGTCCAGCCGTTCCTGCGTAATTCATGAAAATCTTTTTCTTTGGCTAGCGTTACCATGGAAACAATACACCTTTTCGTTATTCTCTTACCTATAAACGTTCTCTTCCACAACCACTATTAATGTATAAAAATTTGTTATCATCGGTCCAGAAGCTTCGGGGGTGATAGATTTCAAAAGAATACAAAGTGAATACAACAGCTCGTTCAGCTAAACAATGGACGCATTGGTAGTATTCAGCGCGGTGAGGGCTCACTAACGGATCACTGAATTTGTCCTTTGAATTCCACTGAGAACTTCCGGCTCACAGTGAGCCGACGCCATATTGGCGAGCAAAGATTTTCGCGCTCACGTGTGAGCCGGACCTCTCGGAAGTGCGACTGCAATATGTCTTACAGCGGAGGAGATTGTAGTGTCACTTACGAATTTAATAGTAATTATTACCAAATAACTACAAGTCATGAGGTGCAACTTATATCATGTAAGACAACATTCATTTTTAATCCGTCGTCGATAAAAGACGGTAACATATGCCTGACATCTTCCCGACGCGTCATGTTTACTATTCTTTGTGCTGTGCAATATTCAATTGTTCGTGGAACCTCAGCCATACGTTTTAAAAAAATCAACTGTTTGTTGAGCATAAACGAAATTTGGAATCCGAAGGATCCGCTGTGAGCACTCACTCACTGGAGATCACTCTCACTGAGCCACTCACTGCGCTGAATCGAATCAACTACCTTTGCCATTACTAGGCGCGATGTGTTTTCTACTGCAATGTGGACATATTTTCAGACGTTTCCTTCAGACACTATAGGAACTAAGGTGCCAAAATTGTTTTGTTCACCCAAGCTTACTAGGAGATGTAGTTCACCTTGTGCTTTCTTTGGATATGTTTTATATCGTTGACATTCGTTACATCGTTTTAAGAAGTATGCCAATGTTTCATAGAACGTAATAATACTTTACTAATGCTGTTCTATAGAGTCTCGTCAACCCGAGGTGTCCTGCTGTTTTTGATTTGTGTACGTCTTCAAACCATTTGAAATCAAGCTCATAACAAATGCATTTTGCCTAATTCTGGGTGCTTTCTTATGCAATATACTCGTCCTTCTTTCAAACAACGGTATTTTAATACACGTATGTTCTAGCGTCTTCTGGCTGCTGCCCCTCTAGAGCTTCTATCTTTATCATTTTCTTTGTTGCTAGCAGGCTACTTCGTCCTTTGATTTGCAGCAACAGGAATACGTAACCTAGAATGTTGAAGCAACTCTGGTGCACGAGAAATAATGAATAATATAATTTCTGTAAGTAAATTTCAGATGAGCATAGGCAAGATTCCCAGCTCAATTATTACAACGCGACAATATCGTGGTAGAAGAAACACAAATAGAACCCGAAATGTTATTTGAATATATATATAATTAAGTTCATCAAGGTTTTGATTCATAAACTCATTCTGATTGAAAAAACAACTTAATTCATTAAGGTTTGAACTCGCGACCGCAGGCACGAGAAGCACCAGATCAGCGAAGCTTGTTCTTTCTGATCATAAGAAACAGTTTTTAAAGTGGGCCGGAACAGACTGGAACGGCGTTGCTGTAAGAAAAATAGATCCGGAACGATGTTCCCGTAAGAATAAATAGGACTGGTGTTCTTGCAACACTATAATTTTGTGTTTGTAGCAAAATGAACTTTGGCAGAAAGCAGTGTTTTCTTTATTCAAGATGGTCACAAGACCATATTTTTATAATATCCAAGCAAAAATAATTTTCGTTCGGAAATTGAATATAGCCTAGCCACGCGTCATGTCGAACAACGAGAAATACAAACAGCGTGAGTCGTTTTCTTTCCTCACTTTATGTGTCAGAATCATTTCAAGTATAATAAGTTATCCTCAGTTTTTGTGGAAAATTTTGCCCGTATGTGCGACATTTAGGAAGAAATGAAAAATGTATGGTAAGAATCTATTCCTTCCTGGAGCTCCCAGATTCATAGTAAAATACACTTCCAGAATGACCGTGAAAACATCCTGGATCACTATACCACCAATCTACTGTATCTAATGAATGAGAGTATCACAATAAATCAGAGTGCATTTATTCAAGTTCTACTGGATGGACATCAATGTAAAATGTACGGCATGACCGGGCATCGAGCCAGAGTAGAGGTAATAGTACTAGTAACAACTTCTCGAGGTTTTAAGAATAAAGGCGTGTATAGTGACCTTTTTGGTAAAAAAAATACCACTCCCGAAAGAATTCTCATCCACTTCGAACACGGACAAGAACACAGTATTCATTGGAAACTATCTGTTCCTTTCTACATCAACCTATACTCAAGCGTGTATAACTGTAGAAGGAACTGGGGTGGACAGGAATCAGTGACTGTTGTTAATTAAACATTCCATTTGTGTATACGATACGGGAATGGCTGTCAGGAGCAAATCAGAAACCCGATAACTGGTTCGTTAGCAGTTATCTAGTTTATGTGATTCCGTGTAGTTAATTAAGCCAAGTAGTTCAAACCCTAGGGTCTGGTGCTTGGGGTCGCGACTTCAAACCCTTATTAATTCATTTTTTAAAGAAAATTGTGTTCATCAGTTATCTTTCTTTACATTTTATTTCAAATTACTTTTCAAATAATTTTTTTCAAATATCATTTCTGCTTCTATTTGTGATTTTGTTCTACCACGAAATATTAAAATTGGATGTAATCTGTGTGTTCTGTAATTAACATTAAACACCTTAAATTGACAATGCATTTGAACATTATTTATGGGCTTTAGGCATCTGAGGCTCAGGCCGGGATAGGCAAGTAGAAAGGATTTAGAAAGGGCATATGTTGAAGGTGCAATCCAGATATTCGCCTGGTGTGGCCGAGAGAAAACCCAAGAAAAACCTCATTCAGGATGGTCGGCCGCTCGGATCGAACCCACGACCTTCCGAATGCTACGCCAATACCTACCACTGAACATTGAAAAATCAAGAATGAGCGACAGGTACCGTAGTATTCCTGACATCCAATATATTATATTGGTATATTCACATCTATAGTATGTAATTTGTGTGTATGTGTTGATTGATTTATGTCGTTCAAGCGTTGTAAAAGGATCCTGCAAGGATTTTTAAACATTATTTTAATGCCTTTAGGCATCTGAGGATCACGCCGGGATAGGGTTGGGAGAGTGTGTTAGATGGTAGACGACCAGGGCCTATTTTATATGCACTATCACAGGGTTTGCCTGGTATAACCACACATTTACATATTTATATATCGATAAAACAATAATAATAATGCTACATTAGAAAAATGGTTCCAACATTTTTATCTTAATCCTTTTTAACAGGGTCTTCTTTTTTCAGTTTTTTTATTTTGATTCTACTCTATACAGTGGTAGACAGAGTTCAAGTATGACATATACCATCCCTTAAGGTGTATCGTAGCGAAACAGGTGTGTGTTAAAACAATGCGGTGCCATATGTATATGAAACTTGTGTCTTTGCTGTAACACGGAGCGGTTCTCTATTATGTACACCAAGTTTGTACCAAGTCCATTCAAGCAACTATTTTTTTACTTTCAGTTTATCCCAGGCGACCCATAGATGTATATTATACTCTAATGAATAGCAGCAAGATTTTATATTGAGAAACGAGAAAACATCCTCTTTTCAAAGTACAAAACTTAGGCTGCATTTTGACGCATTAAAAAATTACTAGCAAGACTTTTACTTTCATCAAGGTTTAGGACCAAACGCCAAATAGTGTCCTCTTAAGCACTCAACCATACTAAGTACTTAATGAATAAACATATTGATACTATGCAGGGCGTCTACTGACCTGGAAAAGGCCTGGAATATTTTCATGTTATTATTTTAACTAAATGTGTGCTTCTGATTGATTATTTTTCTCTTCATTTCATCTTCTATGTAGAAAGGTGGTGTTCAGGAAGTGGTAATGTATGAATATAAATACGTAAGTACGTGAGTCGGTTCCGTTTACGGCTTAAAGGTCCTCCTGGTTTCGCCCACTCACGTCCCACCGTAATTCGGACTACAGAAACACAACAATATACGTTCGTTTCCAGATTTTTAAAAATAACTTTTCCAGCCTTCCCACGAAAGCGTAGTAAAAGCAGAACTGTGCGGACAATTTTGTAAACCAATTTTCTTCCCTTACCTGGGCCGCACGTACTTCAATTGGCCAACTGTATTTTATGTCCTTGTACTCAAAACTATATGCATTGTTTATGGGCAGCAAACTCCACTGGTCATAGGATGGTACCGTAATTAGGCCATACATAACAAATCAAAATAAGCAATTATCTAACAAACACATGCAGCTGGGGGGTTGTTTTCAACAAATTACACACAATAAACACTGTTAACGTAGATTTAGAAAATCGCACTTCGGGATACACATAAACATAACACTACAACACTGATTTTTGCAATTATTACCACTGCTCGTATTTGGCCCTTTATTTTTATTATTACTTCTCACTTTAATTAACTTGAACTTGTAAAAGAAAACAAGAAACTAAATGCACTTGAAACTTCAGAACACAGTGGCTGCGAAAAACGAATGCGACCGAATGTTCGGATAAACGGACGGCGGTTAACGGACTCGCACTTTTATTCATGACATCTGACAAGTCAGTTTCTCAGAAAATGAAACACTTTTCCTGGACAGTTAAATACAGGAGTTGACATTATTTCACACTTCATGTTGTGTACAGAATTTTACTACAATTCTCAGTCGTCCCATTATAACTGGATAAGTATTATTTAATCTCGTCGTCTTTCCTTTGGTCAAAGCTAACACACAGCACAGTCGACTTTCATGCAAAATGCGTGGTTCATCCTTCCCAAGCACTGTAGCGAGTGATGCAATGCACATACACGTATCACGGTGATCCGTTTGTGTTCATTACTACCCCCCCCCTTCCTTCACACACAAAAACAAAAGTACCAATCAGAGGACGGGCTTCGATTCTCGCCGAAGGTTCTGGTCTTTTAATTCAATTCAAATGGTTCCACTACAAAAACAGTTTGCTAGTTTCACACTTAGCAAAACAAATAACCACTGGGGGATGACTTGTATTTTTGTGGAACGTCATAAAAAAAACGTATCTTGAAATGTGCACCACTAAAAGCATAATTACACAACATTTTTACTCCACCCTATTTTTTAACTGTCTGCGGAGGAGTATTGGAGTGCGAGGGCTTTTCCTTTCCTATATTTTGATGTCCAGTACAGCGTTGCAAAGGTGGGGCGGAATTTGCCGCTCCGGACGAAAACCAAATCTTCTTCAAACAGCTGGTGCTATTGGTCGGTAGTGACATCTGACGTGGAGCAGTGAAGCACATACGGGGGAGTGCTGGGAACGGTGCACAGAATGTTTACGCAGTTCGTTTGGAAACACAGGGAGGAAAGTTTGCCACAGTAATCACTTGGGAACTCTGTTATGTCTACTCTAATCTTGTACGTCTTGTTTTATTTTCTAATTGCGCTAATGCGTTAAACTAAGTTTAGAAATTATCTGAACTTAGCTCCTACCAACAGCTCATTTACTGACGTACACTTTTCTTAGGTTTCCACTTATTTATTCGAGATTAATCCATTTCGAATTTTAATACATCTGTGCTCAGCTGTACATACAATATTTTTATAATTCTTAGTCTTCATAATTTTTATATTCGAACAGGAATTTGTTGTAAATATGGCCTAATTACATTTACCTACACATGGCAGATATTCGACTAGTTCTTCCAAGTAGATTTGTGTTTCGGTTTATAAATAATGCACATCTTTCCATATACGTATTTATAAAATTTCACATACAATATAATCTTTTTAAAAACAAAATTACAGACAAGCTTAAATTACAACTCTACGACGACCAGAAGACGGGATGAGAGCCGTTCCGAAAGGCCTAACCAATTCACATTGAAGCAACTACTTAAGAGGACGACATTAAAAAACCTTACGTTAAAGAAAGTCATAATAAGGTAAGCGTATGAGTCATACTAGTTTAGGTTAAAGTCAATTGAATTTAAATTGATTTCGTTTATTGTGTTTAGGCAACTTTATCTTAGCGGGATAATTGATAAGATAAACTTACTTAGCTTATTTGCAAGAAAAAAAATGTTATGCATTAATAAATGCTTTTGTGTAAATAAATTCTCATGAAGAGGAGTATGCAATAAAATGTGACCATGTGAATTACAATGTTTTTCGAAGTTGGGTTTTACACTCACATAAATTCCTCCTTTTGAATTGTTAAAAAGAGTGTTATTGTTAGTTTCAATAAAATTTTGCTAACAGTTTCAACTAAACATGCAGAAGGGTAAACCATATTCCCTAAATTTTGAATCGGAACTAATCTTTTGTTGAAACTTTTTTAAAAAATGAATCATACATTTAGATTGTATTATTTGTTTGCCACTTCACGATTTTTTCAACTGCCTTCTGGTAGGGAATATTCTACTTTATTTCCTCGTTTGAAATCTCTCGAAATCTTATATTTTAGTTAGTATAGTTTTTCATTTCTATAATGACTTAAATAAATAGTATGTGCTTGCTATATGCTCCTTTTAATTGATAAAATAAATCATTTTTTGTTTGTTTGCAAGACGAAAAATGTTATAAATTAATGGCCTAGAGAATGAAAAAATATCGTACTGGAAAACCTGGAATTTGAAAATTAACATTCAGTAGACATCCTGTACTAGTGTTGTGGCTTCTTATCAGCTTTTTTGTATATATATATATATATATATATATATATATATATATATATATACAGGATGTCGGTGTTGACCCAGCATCGTGAGGACAATTGAGAAGCCGCTGTGAATAAAAGACAGTATCGATTACAGTGAGACCTTCGGCTCTCCTCTCCCAACCCGTCTAGTCAGCGTGGGAGCAGTAGACCAACTCCTCCCTTCGGGGAGATGCCTCATCCACTAGTGGATTGAATATGGCTGTGATTTATTATTATTATTAATATACAGGGTGTAACTAAAGTCCGTTGCGAACCCGTGTATCTTCGAAACGACTGCGAATATAAAAAAAACACATCCTTAATTATTTTAAAGGGCTAGCATTTTTAGCTATAGAAGTTCCACTCCGTGTCCCCTAGTGGGAGTAAACGGAGGTCAGGGTCTACGTGAAAATGTTAAATGACAAAAGTGGTCGAGTGATACCTGGTGTTAACGGGTTTGACACAAGAAATAATTTGGGGAACCTTAAAATTTCAAATTGTTCCATATTCCAAATGGCAGTAAGATGAAACTTCTATTCTTCACTCAGACAGCAAGAGGTTTAGAAGTTACTCTTCACAGCAAAATCTGTATCTAACTGTTGTTGTCATGATTCTTTTCGAAGTTCTATCGTACCCACAAGTAGGCTGCTATGTTACTCCCATACTTTTGTAGTGCTACGAACATTTCGATAAATTTTCTTTATGAGGGTTTGCTGATGGATGTAAATTGTCAGCGACCCGCAGAAATTACTAGTGTTCATTACATAAAAGCAACGGATTTTCGGACTGTACCGAAATTTTACACAGAAATATTCATTAGAGCAACAGTGTTTCATATAAAATATTTTTCAACTCCAAATGACAATTACATCAAAGGTGACAGCGTCTAGAGTATATAGAGTGACTGACCACTATGGTGTGGATTGTAACCATAGCAATTAATAAATAACTGACCCTAAAATGTCAAATATTATAGACGATAGACTGAGGAACTGTTTAATATAATTAATTCATAATTGGAAAATAATTTAACGATTTCGCAATGGATATGCACATAGATTCGCGGCCGCGATAGATAGAAAAAAGAAAAGATATTCTTGAATATGGCGGCCAGAAAGTATGTGTCGTCACATGCTTTCCTTATTACCATAGGTTCATAAGGTTTCCGGTACCATTCTTTATTTCTTCTCCATACGGCAACCACAATGCAAGATATTCAAATTTAATTTTTTCGGAAGATTAAGGTGATAACGGTGGCCTCTGGCTGAATTACAAGGCCGCAGGTTTTAGTTAAATACATTGTCAATCCACCAACGAGGTGGAAATGCCGAAATTTGTGGATAAGTGCAAAATATTAATTTTCTCTTTTCCCCACGTGAACGAGGATGGTATGTCAATAGTGTTATCATAAAAATTGTTCATTCTTAAGTAATTGATCACTAATGTCTTACCCTGTGATGTTAGAGAATACACACAAATAATAAATTCTATTATCGAACCTTTGGAAAGATGCTCTAAGTAAAATATTACCTGGTGTATGCATAAGCTTTTCCCGGTTTTTGTGGCAAAGAAAACACGTAATTTTCAAGGGAAATTAATTTTGTTTTATTAAAAATATTGGCCATCGGATTCTACACATTTCACCCATCTTTCAGGTAATTGATGCATACCATGCCAGAAAAACTGCTTGTCTTTTGCGGAAAACCATTCGTCGAGCCAGTTTCCAACGTCTACGAAATTGCTGAAGTGCTGCTCTGCGAGTGCGTGCCTCATTGATGCGAAGATGTAATAGTCAGATGGCGCCAGGTCTGGGGAGTACGGCGGGTGCGGAAGGATGTCCCATCCAGGAGATTTCAAGGTGTCTTTCACTGGTTTTGCTGTGTGAGACGGCGCATTGTCGTTTAACACAATCACTTTGCCATGTCTTCGGGCTCATTCCGGTCGTCTTTCGATCAATGCGTGATTTAAATTAATCATTTGTTGGCGATAGGGTTGTGCATTAACGGTTCCGCCCGGCTTCAAGAGTTCATAATACACAATACCGCTCTGGTCCTACCAGCCACAAGGCATGGTCTTCTTGCCGAAGCGATATGGCCTTGGTGTTAAAGAACCGGCTTCGCCAGGTGAAAGCCACTATTTTTTCCGCTTCGGGTTTTGAAAATAATTCCATTTTTCGTCACCCGTCACAATTCGATACAAAAAGGATTTTCTTTCGTGGCGTTGAAGCAGCATTTCACAAATGACTTTGCGATTTTCCATTTGACGTTCATTCAAATCGTGTGGGACCCATTTACCCAGTTTATTGATCTTCCCCATTACTCGTAAACGTCTGCTGATTATTTCTTGTGGCACATTTAATGCTTTTGCCAATTACTGTTGAGTTTGAGTTGGGTCATCCTCCAATAAAACCTGCAATTACTCGTTTTCGCACTTTTATGGTCTACCAGAGCGCGCACTGTCTTTCACATTGAAATCACCATTTTTAAATTGTCGAAACCATGTCTCACATGTTCTAATCGATGGAGCGTGTTCACCATATGTTTCTACCAGCACACGATGACTTTCAACAGCCTTTCTCTTTTGATTAAATAAGAAAAGCAATGCGTGCCGCAAATGTTCTTTTTCAGGCACAAACTTCGACATGATCATTGAACGATAAAACAAAGACCCTAGTGTTTGGCGGACTCAACTTGCGTGTGTTTGTAGTTTAATGTCAGACGAACAAAATGACGTATGTGTCAAATGAATATGCTGCGTACTTTTCGCTGGCGCCATCTGTTAGTTAAACCGGAAACTACTTTTGCATACAACTGGTATCTAATACAATCACCAAATATGTAAATGAATAATATCTATATTACTAAGTTAAATCTTAAGAAAAGTAATATATTTTTAATAAATATTCCAAGTGTTGCATGAAATTGGATTTGATTTAGACTTTTTGTTACAAATAACTGAAAGCTGGAATGAAATTTTATAATACAAGATGATTTCACAACGATTTCGTATTTCGCTATAAAGTGGAGATGAAATGTTATTACCAAGAAATATTTGTTTCGTAAAATATCTGAAACCTATACATAATGTTTCATTAATTAAATCCAGTGAAAATACAAGATTGTAGATGTTATTGTTTGATATTAATAGCGAACAGACTTTTTAAAGGCTTACTTGAATGTTATCAAATAAAAACAGTCTTTGTTAAGACTTTTCGTTCTATAACAGTCTTTCTCAAGACTACAAATGCTATCAATTTATTATGCTTTGCAAGAACTTTAGCTGTATTATGGATTGGAATAGAAATAGCGATTGGATTGAAATTACGGTGAAAATGAGGATTTCAGCGCTCGTCGACAAAATGTACTGGACTATTTCTAAATTCAAATTCTTTTCAAAATGTCAAGAATAAATTAAATTCGTATAATTTGTACCACGTAGAGTATTCTATTTGCCTATCATTCGTATCTGCGAAAAATGACGAACTGTTTCTTGAAGTATGTGGTTGAATATCAATAAAGTTATCTTGACTCCTATACAATTACCGATAATTACTATCCTATGAAATATGCAAAAACACGATATTAAAGCTACTAAAATATTATACTCTGAATGGATCAACATATACATGAAATAAATTATTTCGTCGATATATATTATGAAAGATCGTAAATTATTTTTCTGGAGATATAGTACAAAAATAAACTATATTTATGATTTGTCTCTGTAGTCACACTACAAAATAAATAAGTGTTCATCCAGAATGATAATGAAGTTGATACTGGACAATTCCTCTGCGCAGAATATCTTCTAAGCAACGTGACTTCATTTCCTAGACCTTCTCGTAGCCACTGCACGACGCATTGATGAAAATCTACTAACTCGAATGAGTGAATATGATTTCATGTGTCACTGTCATTTCTAAAATTAGTTTTTGCTAAATATCCAATTCTGGCTTGACCTGCCTGTAGACACAGCGTAATTGACAAATATTTGAAGAAAACTTATCGTTTTAGACACGTTTAATCTTTTTATCACCACTAGAATGCAAAATACTTGTAAAAATTTCTAATTGCGACCTGACAGTCCTGTAGTCGCAGCATTGAGATTGTCGTTGCTTTTGATTATTGAATGTCAAAGAATAAAGTACTTCTTTTTAACACACAGCAAAATGTTCATGTGAAAGGACGTACGAAAAATAAATCATATCTTATTCACAATGCAATGAAGAGCTTCTTCTTTTCACCTGCCCTTATTTCTCACGTTTAGGTAAGAGTTTATTGATTTTCAGGTATATACATATAAAACTATATATTTGAAGACTAATTGCGAAGCAAGATACTTTCTTCTTTAACTGATGCGTTACTAAAAAATATGTCGCGCAATAGAATGTTTTTTTTATTATTAGGGGGCCTACCATCCACCCCTGCCTCTTAGCATGCTTTGCACAGATTAAGTTGTGCACTTTTGGGGGCGTGCAACATGTACATCTTAACACTCGTTAACCTGGGACAGGCTTGTCCCTAGGGATTGTTGTATAGCCGGGATTCCGGCATTCCAAGAATCCCCTGTGTTCCATCTGACGAGACAGCTGGTGTTGCGGGACGGTCTTGGACCAGGCATCCAAGGGTAATCCTGGTCTTGGTTCATAGTTGGAACTTGTTGCTGGGGGGGGGAGTCCTTATTTACCTATATTCTTTATTTTACAAAAATAACATACAAACACATTTAGACGACACAGACATCACAGGACAACACAACACATAACTTGACTGGCTTCTTCTTCCTTTCTTCTGATCTTTTCTCTCCTGCAAAGAAAGCAAGTAATTAGTAGTCTTCTTCTTCTCCCTTTTTGACTTGTCTCACTAGTCATCGCAGGAGGGCTTCTTCTTTCTTCTATTTAGTGACTGTTGTTTCCTCTAGTTATTAAATTGTTTCATTTCCTTCTTTCATTCACTCTTCACTCACTCACTCATGGGATTGTCTTCTTTTAATGGAGAATAGATGCGGTTTCCGCAGCCACACGCTTTAATACTTTCACTTCACATTCGCACGCACTCACGGTATAAATTTCACCTGGTTCCCATCACCACACATTCACTACTCAACAACAACTATACAGCGTCTGTTGCTGCTGTTCCAGCAACGCACTGATTTGCTACTGGTTTCCAGCAGCCACACAAATATTCAAATTTATCAAGTCTTTTACTTTGTGCACACATTGTTTTTCCTTGTTTTTGTCAGACGTGTTCTGGTTCGCGGTTGTCTCAATCGCGGACGACGCGGTTGTCGCGTTCGCCACATACCGGAGGGTCTGGTTGACGCCGCGCCCTGAGGCCCCGATCTCCTTCCACAAATTTCTTCCTGTGATAACAAGACACTTTTGTCGCTACCTCCCGGAGGGCTGCCACTAGCTCTGGATTTCGCAGAGCTTCTGCGACTGTCCTGTCCCCCAGAATTGCTCGTTGTTCTTCCACTAATTGGGCTGTTTTTCCGCATCGTAACACTACATGGTCTGGGGTTGAAACCACACCACAGACGCGGCACAGGTTATCCTCGACGAGTCCAAGATCCCTCAGCCCCTGCCTGTACGGACCATGACCAGTTATTAGATGTAGTAGGCCTCCCTCTATTTCCACTTGCATCTTCATCCTCTCAGCCACGTCTGGATGGATACTATGAGTTCTTCTTGCTTTGGGTATATTATCCCAGAATGTTTGTCACGCACTGGTCAGAATCTCTTGTATTTCGCCTCGGTTTTCCGCTTGTATATGTATTATCTGCTGTATCCTGTCTTGCCTTCCTTTTTTGAGCCAGTACGCGGCGCCCATTCTTTTAATTTACAGGTGCATGGGCATGGTCGCGGTCGCGATTTGGAGTGCCTCCACCGGAGTGGTTCTGTACGCTCCTGTCAGGCTCAGTAGTAGCTGTCTTTGTGCTCTGTTTATGATTGTTTGTTGTTTCACATCATCCATCCGGTGGCTCCAGACGCTGGCAACATATCCTACTATGGATCTAATTATGACGTCATGTTACATCCTTATTATTTTCATAGGTACTTTAAATTCGTTGGTTGCTATATTTACAATTTTATGAGAAACTTTTATTGCATTTTTTTTACTGTATTTACGTGGGATCTAAAATTAAGCTTTTCGTCTAAAATTACGCCTAAGTATTTAAATTCCTTTACTCTCTTGATTGTTGTGCCGTTTACTTTATTATCGGACTTCTGTTGAAGTTCATGTTTCCTTTAAATAGAACATATTTAGTTTTCTCTGCTGATATAGTTAATTTATTATTTTTGCACCATGACGCCATTGTTGTTATTATTTCATTTGCTCTATTTTGGATCATTTCTGCTATTTCCTTTGATAACTACCGCCAGATCATCCACGTATCCGACGACCCTTTCCACATGTTCCATATTATTTAGCACCTCCAGACATGGCTGAAACATTATATCCCAAATAATTGTGCCGAGCACAGATCCCTGGGGGCATCCTTTAGTTGGTGATTTTGCAATGGTGCCTTCAGTCGTGTCTATTTTTATTTGTCTATTCTGAAAGTAATTTCTTAGAACCATCCGTACAGATGAATTTATTCCTAAATTATTAAGCTCCTTTAGTACTCCCGGCCACCAAACATTATCAAATGCTCCTGCTATATCAAACAAAATTCCTGTTACATACTTACAGTTGTCTTGTTTGAGATTATTTATAGAATCACAGATTCCGTTGATCGCATCCTCGGTCGACTTCCCTCGTCGAAAGCCATATTCTAGAAAACAGTTTTGTATGTTCTCTCTTTTTTCGTTTATTTTTGATGCTAGAACTTTTTCGAAAATCTTGCTGATAATGTTAAGTAGACAAATTGGTCTGTACGATTTAGGATTCGACCGAGGTTTATCATCTCCCTTTAGTAGCACCACCAGATTTGCGATCTTCCACGGTTTTGGGAATTTTCCTTTCTCAGACATTCGTTATAAAGTCTCGTCAGGTAAGGTGTCCAAATTTCCATATAATTTTTATATATTTCTCCTTTAATTCCATCTGGACCAGGTGACTTCTTTGTTTTTATTGCGGCTGTGACTTCATCATTTGTTATCATTGGTGGATTCAAGTCTATGTTCGTATCCTGGATATGCCTTACTTCATTTCTAACTATCTGATTTTCTTCATTATCCTCGTCTATGTTGTCATCTGGGAATAATTTTGTAAATAATATTTCCATTGTTTCCTTCCAGGTTTTTGTATATGATCCGTCTTCTCTTTTTAGCGTGTTAAATACTCCTTTAGTTTTAATTTTGTTCATTACTATTTTGTAGGGCATCCGTGCTAAGATTTCCTTCCACAAACTTACTCCAAGTCTTCTTTTTGGTGTTGTAAACTTCTTTTTCATATTGCTGCTTGATTTGCCGATATTTTTCGAGCCTCGTTTGTCGTAGTCTGTGGTCTTCAGCCGTTTTATAACTCTTCCTACTTGCTTTTAGTTGTCGTTTTAATTTTATTAGTTTCCTAGTCCAGAAGGGTGTCTTGTTAGCCTCATTTATGTTTGGTGGTGTAGAACTTATAATTGCATTTGTTGTTGTATTTTCTAGGTTAGTTGCCAATTCGTCAATTTGTATTTCATGTTCAATTTGTGCAGACACCATGCTGACTTGTAGTTTCTGAATCCTGTACCTTTCAGTTTCGGATCCATTGATGTAAATTACCTTTTGGCATTGTTACGTCTATATTGCTCTCCGCTCCAGCTCTGCCCTGAAATGTTGGTTGTTGATCTGCTAAGTTGTGAACTGTTAGGTTATACTGGTTTATTATATCTTCATATTTTTCGCCATTTTCATCCGTTCTAGGGCAGTGCCACAGCGGAGATTTTGCATTAAATTCTCCCAACACTAATATATTTTCCCCTAAATTTCCCGCTAATATTTCCTCTAATCTTTTTGCAAACACGTTCACTGAAATTGAAAATTGGCAGTACATATTTACAAGAGTTATTATTTTACTGTTTAATTGTATTCTTAAAACTTGGATCCATCTGCAGGTATCTTGAGTGTCCACTAGAACGTCTATTTTCTTATTAAGGATCACCACAGTCACCATCGGATCTGGATCTTCCGGTACTAGGACCATTGCGTCGGTTCTCATTCCAATCGATCTTCCCTTATTTATATAGGGTTCCTGAAGGAATGCTATGTCCACCTTCTCTTTATCGCAGTATAGCCTAAGTTCTTGGGTGGCTAATTTGGATTTGTCCAAATTTACCTGGACTATTCGAAACATTTCTGGTTAGGGCTGTCTCGTGTGGACATAACACGCTGGGAATTTTTCCGTTGGGATAAATACTGTGCGCCCGCACGCCATCACGAACTGTCTATAGACTTTGTTGAGTTGTAGTGTCTCGTTTCTTCTTGCGAAGATCTTATCCACTAGTTCCAGTAATTCCTTTGGTTCTGTCGTGATGGCATTCGAGCGCAGATTTATCCTATCCACTTCCACAATTAAGGGGAAAGGTGATTTTTTTCCCGTTGGGGTGGATATTTCTTACAATAATTCTCACACGCTGTGGCTCCTCAAGTCTTGATAGGATATAGCCGTTGTTCAGACTCTCATATAATTTGTTAGGATTGAAAGTAGTTACTTCCATTAGCTCTTCTCTCCCCTGTTCTTTTTCTATCGCCTCGTTCTTTTCCATAGATCCTTCCTTCTCTCATTTTTTGTTTTTTCTTCTTCTTCTTGTAGAATCTTGGAATCCACTGATTCCATCCTCTTCTCTTCTTCCTGCTTTTTTCTTCTCCATTTACGTCTCTTTCCTCCGTCACCACATCTCATCCATCTCCCTCGTCTAAGCTTTCTTCACTCTGGGTTCCTTCATCGCTGTTCTCTCCCTCTGATTCTTCCTCGCTCTCCTCGCTTTCAACTGACTCCAAAGTATTCCATATTCTAGTTACCTCTGTATGCAGTGTTGCATCTTGTACTATCATTTCTAATCCCACGTTTTTTGTTGTTTTCTCCAATTGTTTTAAATATTAATGATACATCCTTAGGGTCTGCCCGCCATAGGCCCATTGCTATAGCTGGTATTTGAATCCTAATCCTTTCCTCGCATTCCAATATTGACAATAGTTCCAGTGTCAGTTCCAAATCTCCCAGGAAATTCTCGGCTGATGACTTTATGTTGACTATCTTACAGTTATATCGATTTTTTGATAGATAAATTCCATTTCCTGTTTACTGTCTAATTTGATATACAACTTCTCCATCTGATCTAGATCATATTTGTCGTGTGACAGGGCTACATACTGCGCAAAGCCTCTCGGGAATGTTACCAAATTGGGATTTATATAATGTAGAACTATTTGGTTTGCATCTTCCAATTTTATGTGAACAGATTTGATTTCGAGGAATTTATTTGTTGTGTTTGTTATTCCTGCCGTTAACGAATTATGTAAGTTACATATCTTTTTGTTGTTATTAAATTGCTGTAGCCTAATTTGGCTTCTTCTTTTCCTGCATGGGGGTTCTTTTTCTTGTGTTTTATTTTCGCCTTGTTTTGGACTCGATCTGGATCACTGTCCATAATCGAATCTATCTATTACTCTTTGTAGCGCAAGTTTGTACTGTGGCATTCACTTTGGCTTTTTGCCCCACACATCTTCCTCCTTGAATTGCAGGGTATACATATTTTTGTCTTTGTTTGGGCAGTCCTGTTTTTTGTGACTTTTATCGCCGCAGTTTCCACATCTTACTTCATTTCTGCGATGTGCAGCTAGTGTCCATACTCATGACATTTTAGGCATGTAGTCACCACTAGGAAATCCTTTATATTGGTAGACTCATAGCCAATGTAAACACGAGGACTCCTGAGGATTCTCTCTCTCTCACTTGTTTCGGTACATCAAAGACCAGATAGTACCGATCATGTTTTTTTGGTCCGGTCTTAAATCTGGGTTTGATCAGTTGTTTCTGTACTTCTGTGATATCATTTAGGTTCCTGTCTATCATTTCTTCTATTACCTCATTTTCTTTCATTTCTGATGGATACCGTATACAATCCTCAATGGGTTTCTCTTATTATTTCTATTAATTAAATCGAAATTTTTCATCATTCCTGGGTGTTGTCTGATTTTGATTTCGTCCTGTTCTGTTGCCATCTGCAGAATGAGCGCTGTTTTAGCTTGTATCATCTGGAAGTTGATCCTATCATATCTACTGATAGTGTCAGTCAGCTTCATTCTTACGTCTCGGATCGTTTCCCCGTCTTTCGGTTTTAATACTATGGTTGGTCTGGTATTCCTTTTACTAGTTTCTATTAATCTTGTCTTTTCTGGTCTTTTAGCAGTCTCTTTTTTAAGTATCTCTGCAAAGCTAGTTGTTGGTGTCTGCATCATACTTACTTCCCTTTTGTTCTTTAGTCCTCCATCTTCCTCGTATAATTTTCTTATCTCTTCTTCCATATTTCTCAATTTCTCTTCCAATTCCATCTTTCTGACCTCCCGTTGTTGATTTGTTACATCTAATTCTTTGATGTGTACACATCCTTCTATTTCTTGTTGTTTCATTTCTTTGATTATTCTTTCTTGTTTTTCCATCTCCTGTTCTCTCTCTTCTAATTTTGCCATTGTCCTTTCCAGTTTTAGCTCGCAACTTCTAAGGCTTTCAATCTCTCTATCCAGTTTTATCTTTTTTTTCAATTCCATTATTCTTCCTTGCGCATATGCTAGTTTTGTTTTTAGATCCACCATTTGTTTTTCTTCCCTCTTCCTTTTTACCTTTTCTTCATTCTCTTCCTCTCTCTTTCTTTTGGTGTTTTCATCTTGACTTGGAGTTCCAGGTCTCGGGGACGCACTGGCCTCCTCGTCCCGGTCACCGCGAGTTCTTCTTATCGATCTTAGAGATCTTGGTGTCATATCTTCCTTGTTTATCTTCTCCCACTCAGAGTACACTTCCTCTATTATTTGCTGTTTTATTTCTTTGTCTTCTTTACTGGATCGTGGTTTTCCAGCAGTGATCTCCTTCCTCTTTATCTTGGACGGAAGTTTCTGCTGAAATGGGTTATTTTCATGTGCTCGGGAATTTTTCGTCTCGCTCGCGAGCCATTCCGATTCAAGTTTCTCGAGAAATATTTTTGTATATTCCGCTAGGTCTACCTTAAGCGCCATTCTCAGTTCGCACGCACTCACAAAAAAAAGAAAAAAGTATATAACACTTGGTTACAGTAACAGAACCAACGCACCCGAGGACCACGGATCAGAGTACACGACATCCAGGGGCAAGAGACCCGCGTGGGGGTTGGAAAGGTTAAAAAAATAGGGGTGAGGTGGGGTAGTGGTGAGGTGTTGTAGTGGTGAGGTGGGGTAGTAGTATGGGGTGGGGATCAGTACGCCCCATACATAACGGAGGTCAATGACCCCCAAACATCATGCACCCATCACCAATGGCCCCGAAGGTACAGACTTTTAGCCCTGCATGGTATTTTAAAACTGACCAACTCTTGTATAAAATTCAGTGCTTTGGGAACCAGGACTTAGTTTTATTTTCACTTGGTAGCAGATCGCCACCTCCAAGGTCACCGGATGCTCGAGTTCATAGACTCTCGGTGATGTAAAAGAATAGAAATCAACGTGGATGACGTCTCTCAAATGCCCATAAGAATAACATGAGGATTTTAGATTTTGAATAATTCTTAGAGAAAAAATCGGGCAAAGTCTATACTTTCAGGGAAAGTTCCTCTACTGAAAAACTAAAAGGTTCACTACTTACATTTACTGTCCTCCTCTTTTATTCCTCCGAAAAACCACACTTTGTCGGAGCTCACTCGGCACACGTCTACACTATATCAAAGCCGATACTCACACGACACACAGCAAAATGTTCATGTGAAAGGACGTACGAAAAATAAATCATATCTTATTCACACTGCAATGAACAGCTTCTTTTCACCTGTCCTTATTTCTCACGTTTAGGTAAGAGTTTATTGATTTTCAGGTATATACATATAAAACAATATTTTTGAAGACTAATTGCGAAGTAAGATACTTTCGTCTTTAACTGATGCGGTACTTAAAAATATGTCGCGCAATAATAACTAATATGGAAAAGACTTGTTTGAAAATTAACTTATTTTTATTCTTACTTTCGTAGACGGGCAAATTTCACTATAGGTAGCAACGCTGTATGGTTACTAGGGTACCAGATGAGTTATTTCCAATTATCCACTGTTGTTCATTGCTGTTCACTGTTGTTAGAGCACTGCTAAATCACATCAACCCGCTATCACATCCAAGCCTCAACTAACGTAATGCGCTGTTGTCATATTCTTAAACCGAGATATTAATTGTTCCTTTTTATAAAAATAGAAACAATAAACAAAAATTTATATAATTTTACTAATATAAGCTGCTTCTATAAAACAGTTGTATATTATATTTTTGGCTGTAAACTGTAATAAGCTCTCCCTGTTTTCGAAAACAAAAATATACAAGGTGTGGTCCGGGTTGAAGTGGACTACCCACACACTTTCAACATGAATTATCTTTGTCATATGAATTTTATTTCCACTGAAAAAGAATTGAAAGTTAAAATATCCTAATAATACGTTGGTTAGATTTACAGGATAAAGATCCAAAGTTCCTGTTTCATTAAAACATTGACAATTTTAATTAAACATAAAATGGAACAAACTGAATAGTTCTTACAATCTGCACTTTACAATCACTTGCATTCAACTTAACTGAATCACTTTGACCACTCAGCCTAACAATTTCTATCCCACTTTGGAGTAATAATATTGAAGCACAATATACGGCCTTTGCTAAATAAGAAAAGCAACATTACACTCAGGCCTTTAATTAACAGAACTAACTACACATATCACTTTTCTGGCTGGAGTACAACTTCTCTCCATTCGACACTTTCAACAAAGATCATAGCGATATTCTGATACAATTGCTTAGCGCACATGCAAGTGCGCAGCCATTAGACAACTTCTCAATAGCACAAAATAAGCAACTTGATAAATATAAGCCACTCAATTATAAAGAATTTCGTAGAGAATCTGATATTCACTTTCACTTCCTAATATACATTCTTTGTTCTTATAAGTGGAATCTCAATCACTTTTCTGACCATGAAGAGCTTAAAAAATTAGTTGCTGCCTCTTCAACAGTTTACGATCTAAAGTAGTAGCGAGCTCTTTCTACCCTTTAACCGGAGAAAACAATTGAAAAGCAGATGGCGTTAACAAACATCATTACAATCCACCAAGAGCTACTAAGAGAATCATAGCCTTTTTTTAATATAATGTCTACTATATTAAATAGCAGTTATAAAACTATGCCATACTCTTTTATGAAATATAAGGGGTGAAAAAAGAGGTCGTACTCATTACCAAAATTTGAATTTAGGTAGATTATGATGAGAAACGACAAGGGATTTATCAGGGGAAAATTTTCAATTTATTTTTGCAATATTTTAAGCCGTTTCCAAGCTAATAAGTTCAGTTAGTAGTGTAGACTAAGTGGACGTCCTGTGTAATCTTTGTTCCATATTCCAAATGGCAGTAAGATGAAACTTTTATTTTTCACTCAGACAGCAAGAGGTTTAGAAGTTACTCTTCACAGCAAAATCTGTATCTAACTGTTGTTGTCATGATTCTTTTCGAAGTTCTATCGTACCCACAAGTAGGCTACTATGTTACTCCCATACTTTTGTAGTGCTACGAACTTTTCGATAAATTTTATTTATGAGGGTTTGCTGATGGATGTAAATTGTCAGTGACCCGCAGAAATTACTAGTGTTCATTACATAAAAGCAACGGATTTTCGGACTCTACCGAAATTTTACACAGAAATATTCATTAGAGCCACAGTGTTTCATATAATAGTTTTTTTCAACTGGAAATTCAAAATTTGGAGTGACAATTACATCAAAAAGTGACAGCGTCTAGCGTATATAGAGTGACTGACGACTATGGTATGGTTGTAACCATAGCAATTAATAAATAACTGACCCTAAAATGTCAAATATTATAGACGATAGACTGAGGAACTGTTTAATATAATTAATTCATAATTGGAAAATAATTTAACGAATTCGCAATGGGTATGCACATAGATTCGCGGCCGCATACCCATTGCGAATTCTTAACCCATCTGGGTATGCACACAGATGGGTTAAGATAAAGATAAAATTAATGTTATATGTACCAAATGATAAAAAGAGAAGTTGGAAGTGAATTATAACAGCACTTATGCGTATGCCCAACGCTAACCGAAGGCTGTAGCAATATACTTCCTAGCAATGATTAAATAATAAATATGAACATATAAAAATCTTTTTGGAAAGAAGAAAGAAGAAAAGTGTTGTTCCGGGTGGTAATTGAACCCCGGATCTTTCACTAAAGAAGCCGACGTCTTGACCAGTGACCCACAAATGTGATATGTTGAAAGGCACTATAAACTTGTATTTACAATGCATGTGTTACGTAAGAAGCCCGGTCACGTGTCCTATTTTTTTGTTATATTCTGCCAATTTAAAACATCTGGAATAAATCATGGTTATAGAACCACCAATAAAAATGTATTACATAATTTTTTTTCGAGCCAACTGTTGACTTAGATTTTTTAAATTCATTTCTCAAATTTTCTAACATCTATAAAAGTTGATTTTGGAGCTAACATAAATGAAATTATTATCATCTTTTATTTGCTTGAAAAAGTGTTCAATTAAAAACAAGGTCATCGTAGGTGCAAATCCAACTGAAATATTGCAATTCTGAATGAGGTTTCCCAAGATATTTACTCAGTTATACCAGGCAAACGCTGTGATAGTACCTATAAAATAGGCCCTGGTCGTCTACCTTCCAACACACTCTCCCAACCCTATCCCGGCTTGATACTCAGATGCCTAAAGGCATGTTTAAAAATCCTTGCAGGATCCTTTTACCCCGCTTAAACGTAATAAATAAATCAACACATGAACACAAATCACATACTATAGATGTGAATATACGAATATAATATATTCTGCGTCAGGAATAGTACGGTGCCTGTCGCTCATTCTTGATTTTTCAATGATCAATTAGAGCACTGGCGTAGCATTCGGAAGGCCGTGGGTTCGATCCGAGCGTCCGATCATCCTGACTGAGGGTTTTCCCGGGTTTTCTCTCAGTCACACCAGGCGAATATCTGGATTGCACCATCAACATACGCCCTGGCCGACATCTTCGCGAATCCATTCCACTTCCCTATTCTGGTCTGGGTCTCAGATGCCTAAATTCCTTAAAAATGTTCAAATTCATTGTCAATTCAAACTGCGTAATGTTAATTACAGAACACGTAGATTAAATCGAATTTTAATATTTCGTGGTAGAAGAAACTTACAAATAGAAGGAGAAATGTCGTTTGAAAAGATATTATTTGAAAAATAATTTGAAATAAAACTTAAAGAATAGAAAATTGTGTTACCAGGGTATTAACTGATAAACACAATTTTGTTTTAAAAAATGGATTAATAGGGGTTTGAACTCGCGACTCAAGCACCAGACCCTATTGTTTCAACTACTTGGCTTAATCAACTACCCGGTATCACATAACCCCAGATAACTGCTAACGAGCCATTTTTCGGGTTTCTGATTCGCTCCTGCCAGCCATTCCAGTATCGTCTACACAAACGGAATTTTTAAAAACAATAACTAATTCTTCTACCCCAACTCCGTTCCTATTACATCTATGCACGCTTCAACGTAGGTTGATGTAGTAGGAACAGGGGGTGGATAGGAATAAATTACTGTTTTTAAAAATTTTGTTTGTGTAGACGGTATGAGATTGGGTGCCAGGAGCCTATCAGAAACCAGAAGTGGTTCGTTAGACGTTGTCTTGTTCAGTAATTCTGTGTGCCTATACAAGCCAAGTAGTTACTTAGGTGATGAAACTGTTAGACGTGTTAAGTTTTTTAAATTAAAACATTGATTTGCCCAGCTTTTATTTTTTATCTGAAGTATATAAAAGCACAGCTTTGACATGGGAAATATCATACTTGTTTGTTATGAAATCGGATACTCGTAAACACCGAAAAGTTTCAATGAATACTGTGTTCTTATGTGTTTGAAGTGAATGAGAACTTACGGGAACGGTACTTTTATTCACCAAAAAAGTCATTATCCACGCCTTTATTCTGAAAACCTCGAGAAGTTGTTACTAGTACTATTACCTCTATCCTGGCTCGATTCCTGGTCATGCCGTATATTTTACGTTGAAGTCCGTGCAGTAGGGCTTGAATAAACGTGCTCGGATTTATTGTGATACTCTCATCCATTAGATACAGTAGATTGGTGGTAAAGTGATCCAAGATCATCGTGACACTGTATTTTACTATGAATCTGCGAGCTCCAGGAAGGAATAGATTCTTACCATACGTATTCATTTTTTCCTAAATGTCGCTCATACGGGCGGAATTTTCCACAAAACCTGAAGATAACTTATTTTTTAAAATATTTTCACACGTAAAGTGAGGAAGGAGAACTAGACTCAAGCTGTTTCTATTTCTCGCTGTTTCACCTAACGCGTTGCTACGCTGTACCAAATTTCAGAAAAAAATATTTATACTTAAACATTATTAAAATATGGCCTGATGACCAACTTGAAGAAAGAAAACACTGCTTTCTGACAAGGCTCATTTTCCTACAATCACAAAAGAATTATATCACAAGGAATAAAAAATTACTATCACAAGAACACGTCTGATTTATTCTTACAGGAACACAGTTCCGGTTCTATTTTTCTTACCGCAACGCCGTTCCACCCCACTTTAAACACTGTCTGCGGTCGCGAGTTCAAACCTTAATGAATCAAATTGTTTGTTTTTGAACAGAATGGGTTTATGAGTTAAGAGCCTGATAAACTCAATTATATATATATATATTTTCAAATAACATTTGTTTCTATTTGTGTTTATTCTACCACGATATTGTCGCGTAGCAATAAGTGAGCTGCGAATGTTGAATATGCCAACCTGAAATTTACTCACAAAAATTATTTTATTCGTTTCTTCTCGTGCACCAAAGTTGCTGCAACATTTTTCTTTACGTATTCCTGTTGCTTCGAATCAAGGGAAGAAGTAGCCATCTAGCAACAAAGAAAATGATGAAGATAGAGGTCTTACAGGGACAGCAGCCAGAAGACACTACAACAGTACGTGCTTTAAAATTCCGTTGTTTGAAAGAAGGAATAGATTATTGCATAAGAAAGCACCCAGAATTAGGCAAAATGAATTTGTTATGAGCTTGATTTCAAAATGGTTTGCAGACATACACAAATATAAACAGCAGGATACCTCGGGTTAACGAAACTCTATAGAACAGCATTAATTAATTATTATTACGTTATATGAAACATTCACATACTTCTTAATATGATATAACGAATGTCAACGATATGAAACATATCCAAAGAAACCCCAAAGTGAACTACATCTCCCAGTAAGCTTGGATGAACAATATATTTTTGACATCTTAGGTCCTAGAGAGTCTGAAGGAAACGTCCGAAAATATGTCCACATTGCAGTAGAGAACACATCGCGCCTAGTAATAGCAAAGGTAGTTGATTCGATGACAGCACAATCAATAATTGATTTCATAGAACAAGAAATAATCATCAGGTACGGATGTTTGAATTCATAAATTCTAGATGCACAGTACAATCCAGTACTGCACAACGTGAGATGGCAGAGAAATACAGATTTGAGCTTAAGTTCAATACAAGTAATTCGGACTCTGCCACATTTTCGGCTGAAATCGCACAAAAGAACTATTATTAAATTATTCAATTTTGCATACAAGATGTAAAATCATGGGAGAGATACGTTCCGTACGCTATTTTCTCGATAAATTCCCAAGTATCAACAAATGTTGATTATAGTTCATATTTCCTCAAGTACAGATTTAATCCGAGAACTATTACAGATGCCCAGTATGACATCAAACATAGTTTACAAATCACGAGGGAAAATCTCAATGACATACTGCAGAAAATAGCTGATAAATTGAATAGAGCACATTTGAAACAGAAACCATATGATGCTGGTATATCTCATCAGTTCAGAAAAACAAAAAATATTAATTTATTCAAAATATACCAGAGTATTTTGCGAAAGAGTATGTAGGTCTTTGTACAATTGTAAGCAAGAAAAACAATAAATAATACTTAGTATGATTTCCCTACATTTTAGACAAGAAATTCACTGTAAATAGGATTAAGAAATATAACGAAGAAACCAATAACTGAGATACCAAATTAAAAAGAAAGCTGCAAAAATCCATCCACACACATATATATATACTTAACATCCATACATATATCGCTGACAGTAGTTTTAAACAGAAATCCATCCTCGCAAAGAGTTTTCAATCATTCAACCAGAGATGCGAAAAAGAAGAGAGTGGGCCTAGAGTAAACTACATCAGTGTGATGTCACGCCAGAAACCCAAACCCTTCATGCACAGAAGTCGAGCTCTCTGCCGCTCGAACGAGGAGGAGGAGAGAACAAAGCAGCGAGGGGAAATTTCTCGTAAAACGACAGTAATTGGAAAGGCAGGTGCTATACACACGCCTTACGCATACACATATAAGGAAGCAAACGCTATACACGTGTGCCACGAAAAAAATGAACATCGCAGTAGGAGAAAATTATTTCAAATGTACAAAGGGAAATCATAAAACTACTTTGTTCAATCGCAACGAACGAACGATTTCTCATCACACTTCTGAATTTTCTAGTTATCGAACAACATTTTGACAACATCGTACAAAGTGTATTGGAAAATACTGTTACAGATGTTCTCGTAAGACCAGCGATTGCAAGAGAAACCATCAGTATTATCCCAAGATTTCGAAGTTCTATTACGCAATATCATTTTACATAAAATATATAATAACGGCTTTTTATCTAAATCAAGACGTTTGCGATTAGCTATGCCAGAACATGCGATAAAAACAAAGAACTCTATATTTGAAATTGATTGATTTATCTGACCCAACAAAAACTAAGATTTGTAAAGTACTGTCGCAACCGAAAAGAGAAAACTAAACAAAAAAGACAGTTCGTATGAATTAATCTTTCGAAATAATACTTCAGCGTGACAAACTAAACCAGACTTTGACTTTATTGGGGGGGCCCGCCTTACCACCCCTGCCTCTTTGCATCCATTGCACAGGTTAAGTTGTGCACTTTCAAGGACGTGCATCACGCACATATTTGTACTTCTCAGCCTGCGGCAGGCTTATCCCTAGAGATTGTTGGATTGCCGGAATTCCGGCATTCCAAGAATCTCCTATGTTCCACCTGTTGAGACAGCTGGTGTTGCGGGATGGACTTATGACCAGGCATCCAGAATGTTCTCCTGGTCTATGTTCCTAATCTGATGGAACATTTACATGGGAGGGGTCCCTACCTACTTTATTTTCTTTTTGTACAAACACATACAACACATAAAGACACAGACAGGACGAAACAGGACGACACAACATAAACTTAAGTATGGCTTCTTCTTGTTCTGCTTCCCCTGTAACGAGATTAGAATAATAAGGTGAGATTCTGCGTTCCTTGGGTATTGCGTCTTCCCTCTGGGCTGCATCCTCCTCTCGTCACAGGGTTGGCCTATCTTCTTCTTATTTCTTGGTCTTCATCGTTCACATTTTGAGCCATTGGGGGAGATGAACAGAAGTGTATGGTTTCTTTCTTCCTTTTTGGAAGGTCTTGCTTCCTGGTAGTTCACCGCACTCTCCTTTCCTCTTCATTCCTCTCTACTCCCCATATGTTTCATTTAAACACATTCACTCGCACACATTCACACGAAGGTTTTATAAGCACTGTTTGTTAATTTCCGCAACTTTTAGTCTGTTTGTTAATTCGTTGTTTATTCCACCAAATATAACATTATCATCAAGCCTGGTTCCCTCCACCATATACACACTTACACTTTCACACTAATCGAGTGTCTCTCAGCGGAGTTCCAGGCGAGGCACTCTTTGTTGCTGGAGATCCAGTAACACCCCATTGATGCTGATGTTTTCATTTTTCTTGAAGGTAGTTGTTTTCTTTCTCGATATATTAGATATTAATTTCAGTAGCAGACGTTTTGCTAATATAGTATATTTTACCTGATTTTCACCATTTTGACGTTGGAGTGAAAATCCTTTTTATCGCGGTTGTCGCGGTTGACCCGATCGCGCGCGCCTGTTTGCTTGCACAGTCCGGTCATGTCTCACTAGATGTAGCACTTATGAGTTATTATACGGATCACCACGCCCCACAGCGCGCCTCCCGGACAGGTACATTTTCCTATAAAATGCAGACACTTTATCTGCCGTCTGCCGGAGGACCGTCACCAGTTCTGGTCTTCTCAGAACCTCTGTGACGCTTCTCTCCCCCAGAAGGGCTCTTTGGTCTCTAACCAGTTCTTCTGTTTCTCTACATCTGAGGACCACGTGGTCCGGGGTAGCAATCACCCCGCAGGCGTGGCACATATTATCTTCAACTAGTTTCAAATCCTTCAGTCTCTGACGGTAGGGCCCATGACCGGTAACGAAATGCAGTAGACCTCCTTCCAGTTCTAGGTTCATGTTTGCCCTCTCTGCCACGTCCGGAAACATGCTGAACACTCTTCTAGCCTTAGATGTTTCATTCCAGAATCTTTGCCACGCACTGGTCAGTATTTCTTGAATTTCTCCCTTGCTTTCTGCTGCCTGATGTAAGACGATCATAATTTTATCTCCTCTTCCTTTCTTTAACCAGTACGCAGCTCCCATCCTTTTAATCTGAAGATGCATGGGCATGGTCGCGGTCGCCACCTGGAGTGCCTCCACCGGAGTGGTTCTATAGGCTCCTGTAAGACGGAGTAAGATTTGTCTTTGAGATCTGTTGATAATTTGTATTTGTCTTATATCATCCATCCGGTGGCTCCAGGCGCTGGCGGCATATCCAACAACGGAGCGAATTATGACATCGTGGTACATTCGTATGATATTGATTGGTATTCTATAGTCGTTGGTAGCGATATTTACAATTTTATGTGATATTTTAATAGCTTTATTTTTTATTGTAGTCACATGGGATCTAAAATTTAACTTTTCATCGAGTAGCACACCTAGATATTTCATCTCTTTTTCTCTTTTAATTGTTTTCCCTTCTATCTTCATTATTGGTCCCCTATTGAAATTCAGTTTACCCTTAAATATTACATATTTCGTTTTTTCTGTTGATATTAATAGTTTATTGTTCTAGCACCACGATGTCATTCTTCCAATAATATGATTTGCTTTATCTTGTAGATCTTGCCTGCTTTTGTCCTTTATTACGACCGCCAGATCGTCCGCGTATCCCACGATCCCTTCCACTTCTTCCAGTCCGTTTAGCAGTTCCAGACATGGCTGAAACATCACATCCCATACAATCGGCCCCAGCACTGAGCCCTGCGGGCATCCTTTCGTCGGAGCCTTGCTCACGACACCATAAGCCGTATGTATTTCTATTGTTCTGTTTTGGAAGTAATCTTTTATTGTTTTCCACACGTTTGGGTGAACCCGAATGTTTTTCAATTCCCTCAAAACTGATGGCCACCACACGTTATCAAATGCGCCGGCAATGTCAAAGAAGACTCCCATGACATATTTGCAATTATCCTGCTTTAATCTATTTACTGCCTCGCAGAACTCATTTATTGCATCTTCAGTGGATCTACCCCGACGAAAGCCATATTGTAGGTTACAGTGTCCTAAGGTTTCTCTTTTGTCATTAATTCTGTTAATTAATACTTTTTCAAAAATTTTGCTGATTACGTTAAGCAAGCAGATAGGTCTGTATGATTTGGGATTCGTCTTCGGCTTATCCTGTCCCTTATACAAAATAATTAGGTTTGCTTTTTTTCATATTTCTGGGAATCTTCCTTGACGTAGGCATTCATTGTATAATTTTGCTAAATATGGCGCCCAAAATTCCGCTAAAGATTTGTAGATTTAGTTCTTAATTTTGTCTGGACCCAGTGCTTTGTTTGCTTTTAGTGACTTTAGTGAGGCCTTTATTTCTTCATTGGTTATAGTTGGTAGTTCTTGTTCTTCGTCTGCTTCTGGGGGCTGCTTTACTTCTTGTCTCATTCTTGAGTGCTCCTCTTTGTCGTTGTCTTCGCTATCATCTGGAAATAATTGAGTAAAGATTAGCTCCATGGTTTGCTGCCAATTCATTGTAAACGTTCCATCGTCTTTTCTAATGTATTCATTACCCCTTTTGTTTTTATTTTTGCATTACTATCTTGTAAGGCATACCCCAAATGTCCTTGCATAGGTTTTCGTCCACGAACTTTCCCCAGGTCTTCTTTTTGCTTTCAGATAGTTCTATTTCAAATTCTTGTTTTATTTGCCGATATTTATTTAATCTTTGTATTTTCAGTTCGTGGTCCCTGGCTGCTTTCTAACTTTTTCTACTTGCTTTTAGTCTCCGTTTAAGTTTATCTAATTTTTGAGTCCAGAAAGGTTTCCTGTTGTTAGTTTTATTTGTTTTTGGCGCCACACTTACGATTGTTTTTTACGTAACTTCCTCAATCTTTTTTGCGATGTCATCCAGATCCACATCCCGTTCGATTTGAGGTAGTTCCAATTTGTTCATTAATTTAGTGTAGTTTAGTTTTTTCGTACTATATTTTAATTTATTGGATTCTTCTTGTTCGTTGCTGTTATTTTTGTCTTGTGTAAAGTTAATATAAAAGCTATTGACGCTGTACTGGCTCGTCGTTGAGTGTTCCAACACACTCCACTCATGTATATTCCTATGTATATTACCTTTTGTCATCGTTATATCTATGTTACTCTCCGCCCCTGCCCTGCCCTGGAATGTCGGTGGCTGATCTTCTTTATTATGGACTACGAGTTGGTATTGGTTAATTATCTCTTCATATTTCTCCCCATTTCCATCTGTTCCAGGACAGTGCCAGAGCGGGGACTTAGCATTAAAATCACCTAAAATAAGTAAATTTTCCCTATAAAATCCTTCCAAAATTGTTTCCAGTTTATTTACAAAGATGTCGGCCGGCATAGAGAACTGGCAGTAGAGGTTGACAATGGTTATTTGGTGTTTTCCAAGTTTTAGGGTGAATGTCTGTATCCACTTACATGTGTATTTGGAGTCCACCAACGCTTCAATTTTCTTATTGTAGATTACCACAGCGACCATTGGACCCGGATCCTCTGGTATCAGTGTCACGGCATCTATCGGCATGCCCGGTATTTTCCCCCTTATTTATATAGGGTTCTTGAATGCATGCAACGTCCACATTTTCTTTTTCGCAGTGTATCCTAAGTTCATGGGTTGCTAGGCGTGATCTGTCCAAGTCAACTTGGACAAATTTGAACATTTAGGGTTGTCTTAGGTGAACGTAGCATGCTGGAAATCTCTCCGTTGGCACAAATACTGCACGTCCATACGCCATAACGAATTGTCTGTAGACGTTATTAAGTTGAAAAGGTTCATCTCTTCTTTCAAACACTTTGTCTACCAGGTGCAATAGGTACTGTGGGTCCGTTGTTATTCCATTGGAGCGTAGGTTAATCCTGTCAACTTCTTCAATTATCGGAAAAGTTATTGTTCTTCCATTTGGGTGGATATTTGTCACAATGATCCTAAGAGCTGCTGTCAGTAGTAACAGCTCCTCAAGTCTCGACAGGATGTAGCGCTTGTTTTGATCTTCATAAAATTCGTTTGAGTTTAAACTCGTCATTCTAGCCTCACTTCCCACCGCTACCACCTCCTCTCTCTCCTCAGCCGTATCCTCTTCTTCCATGTATTGCGAAGTCGTTTCAGAGCTTCTGTTTTTGTTTGCTTTTTTCTTATACAACCTCGGTATCCATGCCTTCCATCCCTTTTTCTTCCTCTTTCCGTCGTCCTCCTTCTTTTGTGTAGGTTGTCTCTTGTTCTCTGTTTGGCCCCTGTCGTTCTTCTCCAGCTCAGTCTCCTGGATCTCCATTTCTTTGTCCGTTTCCGCCTCCGTAGCCCTTAGTGTGTTCCATGTTCTTATGACATTTTCGTAAAGATTCTGGTCCTGTATTATCATAACTAGACCTACACTTTCCATATCGTGTTCCCACTTCTTCAGGTGCTGTAACACATGCCCGGGCTCCGCCCTCCAAAATCCCATCCCTATAGCTGGTATGATAATTTCTATTTTCTTTTCGTGTTTCATTGCCGAAAATAAGTTCATTGTCAGTTCTAATTCTTCTAGGAATGTTTCTCTGGACGACTTGACGTTTATGAACTTGCAGTTATATCTATTTCTAGACAGATAAATTTCTAGATATTTGTTTTCCTCCACATCGATCTTGTAGTATTCAAGGTTCTCCAGATTATATCCATCGTGCGATAAGGCCCCCGTCTGAGCAAAACATCTTGGAAAAGTTGTTAAGTTCGGATTTATATAATGAAGTATTACTTGATTTTCTAAATTCATGTCTATATGTCCATTCTTGATTTCAAGGAAATTTTCGGTAAGTTTAGTATTGTCCTCAGTCATCCAATTATTTATTTTTTGTAATTTTTTGTTATTGTTAAATTTTAAAAGCCTCTCGAGGCTTCGTTTTTTCCTGCATGTTTTTTTTTCCTTTCGTGACATTGTGATGCTGTCTCAGATCTATCAGGGTTACAGGCCATAATCGAATCGATCTATGATGCGCTGTAACGCCAGCTTATACTGTGAGCATTCGCTTTGATTTTTTCCTTGAATTACAAGGAATGCAGATTCTCTTTTCCTTGTCTTTGCAGTCTATCTTCTTATGTCCTTTCTCTCCACAGCTGCCACACCTAGCATCATTCCGACAATGAGCCGCAATGTGGCCATACTCATGACAGTTCAGGCATGTCGTGACGACCAGGAAGTCTTTTACGTTAGTGGCCTCATATCCTATGTAAACACGTGGGTTCCTCAGGATGATCTCCCGTACCTGTTTTGGCAACTAAACCAGAATTGTCTACTCAAGAATTTTATAAGTATACTCCTTCAGATTTACATATAGCAACCAGAAATTATGTAAAATTGATAAGCGGTCACGCAGAAGTAAAAATTTAAAATAACATTATTTATCATATCAGAAGTTTGATGTAATATCTACAAGCAATTTAAAACTAGCAACTAGGCATATAGTGGAACTAGAAATAAAGCATTATAAGCTACCTCAAAATTATAGAACTAAGTTTCATTCCCCATTCCAAGCTATGCAGTAGACAAATGATAATCTAGGTAATCTATTGAAACATGAGAGGGACAATTTAACCTGCAAGTTCCAACATTTTCACTTGCATCAAATGGTCACATGGACAACCATGATTTTAGTGATAGTATTCTTTGTCTTAATAAGTGTTACCTATAACTTCATACTGCATATATCAACGGCTGAAAATTAAAATTCGCAATAACTGTTATTCTATATAATGGCGATCATAGGTATCGTCGTTATAATACGGATCTTGCTCGTTACAAACATTGTATATAACTAGTTACATTGTGTTGATTTTATATTTACTAAAACGCATATATATAATCAGCCTCAAAACCCGCCCATAGTGCAGCAAATAAAAGATTAATTGAAGCAAAGACAATATGAAGATCCACAGATATCGACCCCCTCCACTGTAACATCTCAATCGACCATACGGATTTCGAAAACAACAATAGTGATACAATCCCTGACAACAACTGCATCCAACCCAAGCCCATCAACAGTGACAGCAGCAACAACAGGAAAAACACGATAAATGACATTGTTTATATATTTTTTGATAAAAATTAGAACGAGAAAAGCTTAACCCCTCTGAGGGGAATTAAGTCAAAAAGATCGACCCTGCTTTGTGAAAGTTAAGGCCAGTGTAAATCTCAAAATCATTTTTTCTTCTAAAATAAGTGTAAAGTGAATAAGTGAAAACTTTAGTGAAACACACTGAATTAACTTCCCAAAGTAAGTTAATCCTCGGAATAGGGGGAGTGCAATGGGAACCGGATTAGTGTGTTAGTGTGTCAATAAGAACCATCAAACAATCCCAGTAAACATGAATTATCAAATGCTAACATAATCAGTTTGCGATAGCAGACGACGCCGACTCCAAGCGGTGAAGCTTGGAAGTCAATAATCAAGGCTATAAGAAACCTTTTTAAAAAGCCAGACTGATACCTTCATTTCGTAGATGTCACTCTTCCCTCCTCTGACTTGGTTACAGTCGGAGCACCTATCCTAACGTAGTTTTTTAGAATCCTAAAACAACTTTCTCCACTCCAACACTAAAGTCGATACACAAAGAGGTGACACCCGATAATCATTAGAAGCCCATGTTCCGGGCACTTAGTCAACTGTATAAAGTCTATGTATAACGTATTTAGTGGAACTTTTGTAATAAAAGGTGTCGGATAATGTCAACAGTGTCAATAATCTTATTTATTAACCACAAAGCATCGATCCTACGTCGTAAGGACTCTACCTAAGATCCATTATATCATAATGCACAATATCATTACGATCAATATTAATAATCTTTACGATGTTTACATAATATGAACATGGATTTAGTTGTATTGACTGAACAAAGTTAGATCAAAACTGAAACATGTGCTTGTGTTGCTGCCGGATAGTGTGGAAAAGTCAAGGTCTACAGACGTTCAGGTCTAGTGCACTCAGATTACAAAGTCGATGGATCATTTTTGAATGGATAAAACTCAGTGTAAGCATTGAATTTTAAAATTATTACTAATTTATTTCGGGTTAGTTCTATAAGAATATAAGCAGAATATATAATACAGTTGTAGTTATATACAATATTAAAATACTAAATTTAAACCCTATAATAAAACCGTGGGGACAATTGAGGAAGCTGCTGTGAATAATAGTGGCGATTACAGTTGAGAGCTTGGGTTCTCCTCTCCAAACACATTTGGTCAGCGTGAGAACTAGACATACTCCTCCCCCCAGGAGTAGCCTCATTGGGGTTTGAAGTGCGATATTTGACAGAATAGCGTCATCACTTATTTAGTTTGAAGCCAGATTTCTCTTCCGGTTCTGAAGCGCTAATTTTTCGACTAATAAATTTTCGGAGAGTAATAATCTTAAAATTCAATCTTCACACTAACTGTGCGTATGTTCACAGAGTTTTATACATTCTATCGTACGAGAGAACGTGGGAGAAATGGTATCGTCTAAAGCGACATTAGAAATCTTTGGTAAACCTAATCCTAGATCAGAATCTGTAGCATTCCTCACCAATCTGTATCGAACAGAACAACAAGTTTCACAATCCAAATAAATAAACTAAAACAAACAAAATCTAAACTAAACCTAAACAAGAAATTTAAACAATAAACTAAAACGAAACTAAACTAAACAAACCTATAGCTACATTATTCAGATATAGACATCTTGTTCTTGGAATTATCACATATAGAGACGTCCGGG